>BOSO01010419.1:0-23352 GCA_018403395.1 Gorsachius goisagi
TCAGTGTGTTATCAACATTCTTGCAGTACTAAATCCAAAGCACAGCACTATGCTAGCTTCTGTGAAGAAAATTAACTCTGTCCCAGCCGAAACCAGGACAAGTTTCAAGACTAAGGGAATCAAAAGCCTAAGAGTTATGATCTTGGAGAATAGGAGAAGGATCAGGCTGTGCTAGCTGAAGAGGTTCCACTGGTGGATCTTCTAGGTTTTGGGGAGGTTTTTGGTTTTAAGCACAACTTCACAAACTACAAATTCGCATAAATGATGTGAACGTTGAGAAAGACTTATGTGGGCAGGGAAACTCCATGTCATAACTATAATTCTTGGTTCCGTTTGCAGCCAAATAACAGGACAGAATTCATTTCTACAATGTACACTTTTCAAAATTAATATTTTTAAAAATTCTTAATTTCTTGGGTTGTTCAGAGTTTTCCAATTGAGCAAATAAACACGCAAAGCACCCAAGCATAAGCCCCCCCCAGCCAGCAGGAGTCACCAGCCTTAATACATCCGAAGAGGGGACGCACTGCAGAAATACAACAGCAGGAAAATGAAAACTTAGGAGTCGTTCCCAAAAGCACTGCTGTAGGGTATTGTATTATGGAAAGCACTATAACTTCCAAAATAAATCAGGCCATTTTTTGTTTCTTTTAATTCCCTCAGAAGCCAGATTATGCTAAATTTTGTCTGTAAACAAAGATAACATGGTGCCTTCCTCAACAAGCTTACTCTCTGCATTTAAAAATGGACGGTCGGGACAGCAGTAAGCTGGTATGAAGATGTGGTGGAGAGGACCCAGCCTGTCATCTGGAAGGGCTCTCTGCAGTCGGAGCCCGGTGGAAAGGCTGCAGAGCTCCTTGCACCGAGGATGGTGGGTGCTGTCACGACGGCCTGTGCAGCCGGCTGCGGTGGGAAGCGCTCACGCGCGGCGCTCTTACTGCAGCAGCGTTATCCTCTTCCCACGGTCACGTCCGATGCCTCGACACCAAGAAACGGGCTTTGATTTCAGAGGGAGTCCCACGCTTGGAGGGCTCAGGTCAGCGTCCTGGATACCCTGTTTCAACTCTAAAAGCATTTACTGTTTTAAGGGGGATTCTCTTTGCACAGATGGATGTTTTCGGGCCTAGACACCACTGACAAATGGTGACAGATAGAAAGACTTATATTAGAAGTAAGCAAACACTATGACACCTTCAGGGTAATTTGAAGTGAAAATATTCAGACCATTTGTAATAACTTACAGGTAAAATCATACGCAAGTATATTATCAGCAAGATTACATTCAGTATTAATCACGTAGAGTAAGTACGTATAGCTGTCTTGTTCCTCCTGCCCTGACATTTTGATGTACATAATGCATGAACAACAAATGTGCAATTTGCACGGTGATGGGTATGTGCCAAATACAGAAGGAAACTTGAATTCTTGGGGAAAGTGCAACTATGCAGGTAAAATATTGTCAAATAACATGAAAATTTCAGCTTGATTGCTTATACTGAAGAAAAGTTTCTCAGATGCTAGGGAGTTCTAGCAGACGGGCTTAATTTCTGCCAGTGCCTGGGATGAAGGAAGGATAAAGAGAAATGAAAGCTGCCAAGTATGACAGGACTTTTCTCACTGCCAGTGTGCGGCTCCCTGGCCTTGCAGCTGTAAGTCATCCACTCCATATTTACTGAAACGTGATGTGAATCATTTAAATTTAGTATAAAGCTTCACTGCTTTATACCGGTGTAAAACTAATGAAACTAAAAATGAAACTAGAACTGTGAACCAGTATCCCAGGCTGACGTGCAGTGCCTTGGCCCGGGATGCCAGGCGTGGGCCTGACACCAGCATCACTAAACAAGGCGAGTCCTGGGATCTCCGCAATTGCACCGACTGAAGCTCTGAGTTTATGGGTCTTGATTACACCCAGCAGGGTATCCTTCTTCATGATGAGAGGAAAAAACCAATCTTAAGTCTGTCTCTTCAGTACTGCTGTGCTGCGAAGGTGGAGGGAAAGCTAGGTTTGTATTTTTCTTGCTCTGTGCCAGAAAAGTTCTCCTGGTGCCACCTTTCTATTTGAGCGTTTCTGTTCAGCAGTTTATAACAAAGGTTTGCATTCTTTAAGATGCTTTACAGATTGTTTCTTTACTGTTAATTAATAATTGGTTTTACTTTAGAGTTTATAGCTGGCGTGTGGTTAGTCCCCACTGAGAAATAGCCACTTTGCTAAACACAACCCAATTAATTGAGCAATGGGTTATCAGACAATAGGAGACGTTCTGGTCTTTACAGTCGTATGTATAAAAAACATGTAGTATGTATAAAAAACATGTAGTACAGCAATATTAGATGTCACGTTGCTAAAATAAATTATTGTCTCTAAGGGACTGTACAGTCGGATAAGCTTGATGTTGCATTTATTTCAGTTTGAAGACATTTACTTTTTTGTTTTCACTTTTTCAAGAAACAAAAATCAAATTACATTTACATTACTGTGTAAATTTCTTGAATTTTAGAGTACGTGTTTGTCAGAAGATTTTGACTGTTGTTGTACTTGGCTCACATACTGACTGGAAGTTTCATCATGTAAGTTGAGAGGCAAAAAAGGTCTGTTAAGTAGTTGAGCTTATTCCCCGGGGGCCAGTTCAGGATCATTCTTCACAGGATTGCTCTTTGTCCGGTTTCATTTTCTGTGTCTCTGGCGTTAGAGCGCCTGCCTTGTATCATCACATCATGATGTTGAAAAGTTAACCGAGTGAATCTCACATAATTTTTGGCCTTGCACAGTAGATCAGAACACAAGTGGATGTGTACATATGGCCGAGTTTAGCACCAATAAATGAGGCTGAGATCACAGCGCTCAGACTGGCTTCAGCTGCAAGTTTATGGATCTTGATTACAGGGAATCCTTCAGTGATGAAAGAAAAAGTATTCAAGAGCCGGTCCCTCCACCGTGTCTGTTGAACACACTTCCCTGGTTTTGAATTGGGCGTGTGCAGGACCTGGGAGTCAGGCTCCTTGTAAAGCTGCCAGGGTCCTACAGAGGTGCAAAGGTAACGGCAGCACCGACGGTGCCGTGGCTGCAGCCTTGCTTCCTCCGAGGGCTTCTTTCCTTCCCCCTGCTTTGGGTCCTGTGTGGAATGGTACTGGTGCTACCCTACTAATAAGGTTATGAATTTTGTTAAATGGGTTATTCTTAGTAAAGTAGTATATGGCTGAATGTGTTGTGGAGTTATTTTGTCATGTGTAGGAATTACAGGATGAATGCAATTACAAGCTCCATACATGTTATTCCAGCTTTAAATGCAATCATTTAATACCTGAAATTATGGTTGCTGTAAAAAAAAAAAACAAACAAACCAAAAACCAAACCCAACCCAAAACTTAGCTGTACATTCACCCACAGAGGAGCCACGTTGCTCATTCCTGTTTCCTACCTTCTTTCTTTAGCTCCATGAGTAGTACAAATGTCCCGGTCCATAACAGGTAATTACAAAGATCAGAAATGCGCAGATGCGCTTGGGTTTGAGCCACTGGTGTTCTAGGAACGATCACCTGCGTTAGAACATAGGCAGCAAGCATCAACCTCCCCATTCAATGAGACATGCTTTGGTAGTTTGCCATGTTTTGGTAGGAATGGAGCTTTTTTCTTTTAAGAGAGCAGTGTGTCCACATGAACTGAATATAGCAGAACGGCTGGCTGATGGAGGGTGCTCAGTTTAAATTCGAGTTCACTAATATCTCCTCACAGCCAACCAAGCAGCCCTGTGGGTACTTTGCTCTGTATCTTCACTGTGTGGCCTGGAAACTCAACAGGGGCTTCGTGATGTAGAAAATCCCTTCAGTGCAGAAGAGCAGGAGCAAATCTGCTTGGATGACGGCGATTGCCCCAAGAGCAGATGCAGGGGTGACATCCAGGTGACGGCACAGGAATACAGAGTTTGAAGGCAGACTAGCCTGTGTTCCAGAAGGTCTTACTCAGCAGAAGAGAAACGGAAGTGAATTTTCCAACAAGACTGTTACACTTTTGTAAGTGCAGAAGACGTGAGAACGTGTTGCAGTGTTGTTACGCTTGCATAAGCGAGCAATTCCCCATCTTTTGTACGTTGTCTCATTCTGAGCAAAATGATAAGCAGTCAGCAGGTTTTGGCGCGTAATTTTTTAACATGGAGTGGAATGACTTTGGGACTTAGGATAAAACCAAGACAGACGCCTTTCTGGAAGTGATGGTGATAACTAAGTGGACTATCAATAGTGAATGGCTGGGTGAGCCGAGCAAACACTATGTGAAAGGGAAACTGATGGGTGAGGGCAAGACTGAGGAGCTGATGATCAGATTAGGGAAAAAGACGGATAAAATAACACTGCCGAAGGTGGACAGCCATTAATAATCACTTCACGCATTCAGAACGAACCTTGGGCAAATGCATGCCTCTCTGATGGTTTGGCAAAGCTAGCATTGTCCTCTGTGTCCAAATAACCAATCATTTCTAGCTCATTTCAGAAAATTATCTTGCTTAACATAATTTACAGCTGGTTGCCAATCTCTCCTGAGAAGGCTCAGCCTGTCGGAGTTGTGAGGGTTAATAAAGGCTGGGATCAGAACCAGAAAAAAACCCTCTAACCTAAAAAACCCAAACTGTTCAGAAAATCTCCAGAATGGTAAGTCGGGTTTTTAGGTGCTTCCGAACAAAGATGTCGCTGGCAAAATTCCTCTTCACTAGAAAGGTGCAGGCTGTGGCAAAATGCACACCACAGTGAGAAACCGTGCACAGTGCGATCCAGGGCACTTTACGTAGCCTTTCTATATTGCATGGGCCAGTGAGCTGACAGGAGGGGTTCAATACTTTGGCATAATGGTCTCTATTGGTTTCCTGTCTCATTAGTGTATTCCCTACTTAATCTGTAGTCTCTGAACTAGGGAACTCTATTCAGCGTGCCTGTAGTGGCGGTGATGTCAGTACTCAATGTTGTCCTTTGTAGTGTGGGAAAACTTTATTCTGTGTATAACAGAAAGAAAGGAGATGTGAGCAAATGCATTCCGTACGGCAGACTGTCCGACTTTTCCGTGTGGATTTTAGTTGTTTATTTGCAGATATTTTGAGGATGGAGGACTCTGGAGAATACAGTTTCTGGGGCTGGCGCTGGGTGGTCCTATGCGTTCAGGCGTATATGGGACTCTCCTGATTCTTGTTGTCTCAAAACAGGCAGTCCGTAGGGAGTGGTCCTCAGAAAAACATCTCTTATGTCTGCCTGCTGCCATTCCTCTGGGCAGCTGTTTTGTTCTCACCCCTCCCATCATCTGTACCTAAACCCCGTGCCCCCTGCTTTGCAGCGTGTTTGCTGTGCGCTGATCCGTCTCTCCCGTCTGTCCTCGGGCAGCGCCCTGCGCGCATTTGCTCTGGGGCGGTGAGCGGGACAGGGAGCTGGGAGCCCTAGGACCTGGGAGCAGCTCAACTCTCCTTCACCCAGGTGCTAAGTGAGAAGAGCCAGAGGTAACATCTTAAATGAACCATCTCAGGTATATATTTGGGTTTGATCTAAAAAGAGTTGAAGTCTGTTGGCCGATGCTGTTGCTTAATGAAGTGAGTTGATGGGAGCTTTGGGACAATCTGTGTGGCACCCAGAGCTGGATACCAAGGATATTTTCAGCTCCTTTGCAAAGTTCCTAAAAGCAGCTTGGATGGATTTGTGAATAGCTTGGCTGCTGATCGCAGTTCTGGGTCAAAGTGGTGCTGACACAAATGAACAAAAGCTAATCCCACTCCTTGCTTCCCCTGTCTTTGGATCTCCTCTGCCCCCGTAGCGCCTGCCAGAGCAGCGTGCGGCGGTGTGCCCGAGCTGAGCCCTGCCGCTAAGGATGACCGCCTCTGGAGCATGTTTACACCACTCAATCTAAAGAAAACGGGCACTGCGAGGGGGTACACTGCTTTGTTGTTATTTTCCCTCCCCTCCAGTCTGTTTTTGACGGGGACAGCAGCAGAAAGCAATTTGTCACTGGTCATCTGCAACACTCAAGAAAAATCTTCTGCGCTCCCAGCTGCTGTGTGATATGCCAGAATGCTGAAAGCAGGCTTGAGAGAAGGGCAACTGACCCCAGGCAGGCAAGCAAAATACACGTTCTTCTAGCTCTGCTCCATGTACCCTAACATTCCTCAAATTCATCTAACATTTCCTGCTGGAGAGTTGGCAGACGTGCTGCTCAGAGAGGGAGGCTGTGGTACTCGAGTATGTTCGGACGCCCCGGGGCTAGGAAGAGGCATCTCGCCAGATTTGCTAGGATTACTGCGAGGGAGGGGGTCTCGTGTGCGCTGCTCTCAGACCCCACCAGTTGTATCTCAGAATCCGCAGGGGTGTAGCAGTAAAGGGGAGCTGACGATGAATCTCATCGTACAGCACTGCGAATGCTGTGCGTTGCACGGTGGCTTTTCCCACTGCAGACAAATGGAAGCAAGGACAGAACTGGACCTTCTCTAAGAGTGAACATCAGGTTTTCACCAGATGTTCTGCCAACTTGCAGCTAATTGCCTCATTACTTTCCTTTCTCACCCCTGCAAATAACAGTATGTAGTATTGCTGGGACCTCCTTCTCTTGTTTAGGGTACAATATAAAAGGCTATTTTAGGTATTTTATTGTACACGCCTTTCTTACTTTACACCAACATCACCTTGGTTTGCAGCTAAGTGATGCACCACATCCAAGAAGGTCGATCCTTGGGCTGATGCAAACTTCATTTTGTAGGAACAGGACAGATGGAAAGTTCGCATATTCAGAGGTCTCAGTTCTCTGTAGGTAATATGTTAAAGAAAGAGGCACTAAAGGCTAGGAAAGCTTTTTTTACAACTCAGCCACAGGTAATTCACTGCTTCACTGAGAGGTGGGATTTAATTTTTTTCCCTTGTGGTTCTTAGCAGCCTGTTTGTGAGAGTGCATAGGTTTGTGCGTGTGTCTGTGTCTCTGCACGCGCGTGTGCACCGTGTTGCTGGAGCTCAGATTGCCTCTTTTCCTACTTTATTTCCGTGTTTGAGAGGGAACCCTGAAATTCTGGGAGAGTGACGGAGCAGTTTGACTTTAGCGTCGGTTCCTGTGACGTTATTTACGTGATGCGTTTCTCACAGCTTCCCTTGCAGTAGGAACTGTTCCCCATCGCACCCCACCCCCAGTCCCATCTGGGCTCCAGCCACTCCCCCCATTTTCGCCATAAACCCCAGAAGCTCAGCTGCCTCCTTCTGTTGTTCTGCCTGTGCTCAGCCTGGGTAGCAGCACCCTGTCTCTCAGCCCTTCTAAACCCGGCTGGGATTGCTGTGACGCATGTGTAAGGGACAGAAAGAAAAGCAGAGTGGAAAAGATGCTAATCAGCCTTTGTTCTTTTCAGACACGACATGCGGGACCTGAAGTATAGATTTTGTATGGAGAGAGATAGATTTTAATTAAGCATCTTAATAGAGAAATCCTTCTTGTTTTTTTCAGAATAAATTAAGGAAGTAACTTTGATGCAATATCATTTTCATCTAATCAGTAACATTCTGAAATTACCATGTTGTTTTCCATTAGAAATACCATCATCCAACAAATCAGATAAAATTATTTAACATAGCTATATTGCAGCCTCAGCTAACGTTAGCCTGAGCGTGTGTGTACACAGAACGGCAGACGGCAAGCGAATTGACAAATGTTTATAGGGAGAAAAGGGCAGACAGTATCAACAATTTTATATACTCCTTTGAATAAGATGCCCATATCCGATCTAGATTCACTAATAATCAAATAAAGATTTATCGGGGGTTGCCATCTGCATCTAGAGAATACTGATTACTGACACCAATAAAAGGCAAATGTTATTAGCTTTAACTTGTATTCACAGATTATTAATATCTCCATTAAAACATTGCACTTTATGTTTGGCGTGAATTCGGAAGGTTTTGTTTGACATAAACTGATACGTTGACAGAGACATTACCATTAGCTTTTATACCACAGTGTTTGCCATTTTATTAACGTACAAAACCGTGCATGAAGAGAAATCACCTTGTAAAGCTGGGACAGTAGTTACAAGTCTGGAAAAGCGATGGAGCTGCTGCTGGGTGATTGTGTCTTCGGTACATGCGTGTGGTGGTGATGAGAGTTTTACACAACTGCAGCTCCTGTGGACAAATTTGCAAAGTTCACATTCGTTACAGCCAGGGAGGGGCAGGCCACAGTTCAGCCTTGCATGTCCAAGCCCTCTTGGTTGTTATTAGTATTTTCTGTTACCGTAGTTCCTTGTGGCGAAGTCAAGCGGGCGCCGTGTTTGCCCAAAGTGAGAGCTTGACGAAGTGAGCGAGGAATGGGAAGCTGAGACACCTGGAGATCGTGACTTACTCAACGGCATACGGAGAATCTTTATGTGAGCTGGAACCAAAATACAGCTCATCTGAGTAGAATCTCTCTCTCGACCCACAGGCCACGCTTCTCTTTCTAATGGAAGAAGTTTTCCCAAGAATAAGACATTCCCAACTGAGGTGTAGGGAGTGTTGCTCTTGACCGCATCATGCAGTTCTGTCAACAAGTGGCGTCAGGATTTGATTTAACAAACTGCAAGGAGGCCAGACCTAATCAGATGTGCCATTTTTTCACCGAGTGTAGAAGCTGAGCTACGGGGTTAGGGATATGAACAGGCGTTACAAGGGCGTGTAACTTGCCCTCTCAAACAGCCTTTTGGGATCACTGCACTTGTCCTCTTGGTTCCTTTAGTTTGGCTAGATTTTTACCAGTTCAAGCAACAGGAAAATCTGAGACTGCCAGTATTCTTTTATGTGACTTGAAGTCCTGTGTAATAGGCTCCATCAAAAAAAAAAAAGTCACTTTTTTTTGCTATCGCAGCTGTAATGCAATTTCATGTGGTGTCCTTAAGACTGCTACACACACTATCATTTCTCATGTACAGCTGTCAGCAATAACCTTTTGTGGCAGCAGGGAGAAAAAATCCCCGAAATACGTATTTGTCTAACATATACTTGTAGACCTTGAATCCTGTCTAACCACATACAGCTGTTTCTCTGATCTCTGGCGTAGTGGAGGATTGTGCTTTTTGCTTGTAGGTAGAGCAGAAGCAGCTGGCAGGGCTTGTGCGAGTAGGATCTCGGGGTCTAGCCGTAGTTCTGCTCACCTGGCGCATGCAAGGACTTGGCACCCTCTACAGTCCTACATATGCACAAGAACATAAAATATTTCCTGTTGTTATTGTTCAGTTTTCTGTCTTTGATTCTGAACACAATTATCAGCTTAACCTAATGAGAAGTCAGAGGGGAAAAAAAATCCTAAAAAGGTGGTACAAGTCAAGGACTGCGGGACTCGGGCATTTCAAGCACCCGGCAGTGTGGGTCTCGCTTCCTGCTGCCTCTCCTACTGTCCCAGACCAATTTCCACTTTGTGCATCAACAGGAGATGCCCCACTGCCAGCAGAAACTTTTCATGATCCCCAGCCTCACATGCTGCTCTGGAAATAAGCTCTGAAGAATACAGAAGACTTTGCAGCATAGTATTCCTATAAATAAAAACCTATTTCTCACCAGGAATTCATATTCAGATACTCTTCCACATTTCATGGGGTTTTTTCTTTTCTGGATATGCCACACTCCTTGTTCATGTCCTTTTAGCTTTTTCAGATAGGTTTTTGTCTTGGGAACTGAGGTAAGCAGTGGGATTGTCAGTGGGATTTTAGTTTATTGGTTTGTGTGAAGATTCTTCCTACTTACGCTACTCTAACTGAGCCAGAGTGCCCACAGTCTGCTTTTGTGCGCCAAGGTAAAACGCCGGTAGCGTTTGTTCTGAAGCGGGAGTCTGTCAAGCAGCTTACCAGGAAACTGGCTTCACTGGTCTCCCTCAGCTTTTGGACGTGGTGAGTGGCACACAAGGGCTGATGTCTCTTTGCCTGGGAAGCAGGCAGGGGTGGTACGTGTGAAGGTGGTGCCGTGCCAGTGCTGCGTTTGGCAGTGCAGGACAGAGCTTTAGCACGTTCCTAAGCACGTTCCTTGAGGCAGAGTAAGGGGGTTTTGCAATCAAATCCTGCAGTCGCTTGATGCTTGAGTGTGGCCGTGTCTGTGGGACTGTATGGAGAAGACGGCGTACTATTGGAGCAGTAGAGACTCTAAGGAGATCATATATTAGTTGCACATGTAATCGAATCAGTTAAATTATTAATCACAATTCTGATCAAATCTCCTTTGGATGTAAGTTGATAACTAGCTTGGTTCATGAGGAAACTGCCCCTTGAGCAAGGAGCAACCTGGCATCACAAATTGGTCCATCCCTTTTTCTGGAACATCTGTGTTCAACCACCTTGGAATCATGGAAAAAACAGGTTAATTCAGCTTGGGCCGGACCTCTGGATGCATTTGGTTTAACCCCCCACTCAAAGCAGGACCAACTCTGAGGCTTGACCAGGTTGCTTAAGGTTACACTGCGAGGTGCCAGGGGAGCACAAGGGACCCATGATCCTGATGCAGAGGCCAGGCTTGGAGTTGTGAGAGGAAGATGAAGCTCTGTAGCCCAAGGTAGATAGCTTGGATAACAACCTCCCAGCCTTTCTCATGGTATGTTAGTGGGGTAAGCCATCTAGTTTGCCAAGTTTTATGTACAAGGAAGGTTCCTAGCTAAGACCTGCTACAGAGGGACTCATGGCAGCACCGAGTCTTGGTTCATTTCATGCTTTGCTGGGTACCATGCAGGCCACCTGCACAGGGCTGTCCTGCTAAGAGGCCTGGCTGAATTTCTGAAACTCATATACCTCCCTGGGCCTCAGCTGCAAGTTTAGTCCATTTTTATTCTTTCTGTCTTGGCTCTGGCACTCCCTAAAGCTGTTTGGGGTTTTTTTATGCCTCACTTTTATGAATGCTATGCTTAAGCAGTATATGGCTCACAAGCACACAGCTTTTGCAGATCATAATGTTCTTTATTTTCTCAATGTGGTTCATTTAGAGGTACTTTAAGGAAACATTTTCCTGCAGGTTGCTTGTGAAAGGAGATTGCTTTGGGTAGTTTCTTTATATTCAGTTTATCTTGACTTTTACGTGAAGTGCAAGTGTACATTGATAATACATGGAAATGGTTAAAAGCAGAAATTAAAACTGCTTGCATATGCTTTTTGAAATGTGTTTCTGCCCTGAAAAGTAATTATGTGAATTTGACCTGGCCTTACTTAGCTCATCTTCTCCCCGAGAGCCAGGTCTGCTGACATTAGCGGCGCGGTTACTGTTGTCGTCCTGGCTACTCTCTGAGAGACTGAATTAAATTTGAGATTTTATGCATCATCAATAGATTATTTTTTTCCCTGTAAATTCTAATTGCAGGAATACCTCAAGCACTCCTGTGCCTTCAGGATATGGTTGACAGCACTGCACAAGTGTGACTGAAATCCTGATAAGCAAGTGAAATGACATGGATGCATAAGTTTACCGAAAACAGAGCTAAGAATTTTGCTGGGGTGACAGATGGAACAAAACTTTGGTGTGGATTGAGAAGGCTTTGGCACTTATTACAGGTAAGAACGCTGTGTAACTTCTTATGTGTCTGGATGCATGTGCACATACACAAAACACACCTCTGAGTTTTCTGCTAATCCCATGAAGAATCCCAGGGACATGCATTTGGCCACACTTCTTACTCATTTTTAAAATTGGGGCATGAATTTGTATGTGCGAATTTAGGCTTACAAAGATCAGATTTGTCTTCTCAGAAACCAAAGGTTGCTAGAGGAGCTTCCTTTTCCCCTTGCAAACGGCCATCAGCTACCCCAGAATTGCTCTTGGCTTGGAAATGCAGAACTTTAATTGTTAATTAGTGTTTAGGTTTGTAAATGAAAAGCTGAATTTCTCTACCTCTCTGAAGGAAGAGAGGCCAATGACCATTTCAGAACCAGCCCATTTCCAGTCCGCTCTCTGCTTCCGCCGCTGATGCTCCTAGTTTGCGTGCGGGATGACCCAGCTATTACTGGATTTCACGAAAGAGAGATGCAGGCTCGGTGATTCTAGGAAGATTGTGTGCATTCTGATCTGCGTAGGCTTCTCCTTCATTTCAGCCTCCTGCACTTGCCTAAAGAAACCAAAACGTGTGAATTTAGAAGGACCTCGATGCCAGTATTCCCTCCCAGTATATAATGTGTGCTTCTCTTTTCACTGAATCAGAAATACACGATGAAAAGCCCAGATGTTTTGTTAAGGCTAACGTGCATCTGAGGGGACTTTATTGCATAACAAATCGTAACGATAAATCTGATCAGCGCTTAGATTGTAACTCAGGTGCTTTCCCACAGAATATGGACCCTGAAGTAAGCAATAAAAGGAGCTTGGTAAATGGATAGCATTGGAGTGGGCCATGTCAGGCATACGCTGCCGGGGTTATTAATGCTAATGTCTGTTAAGAAAATACATATTTTGTTAGTCCTGCTCCACGTACAGCTTCAAATCTTTCCATTGAAATTTTGCTGTAGAAATAAACCTGTTTAAAAGAATTTACTTCTGTGGCACAGGGTGCCTTAACATTTAACCAAAAGTCAACGTAATAAAAAAATTGATCAGTTCAGTGAGCACATTGCTTTGCCTTAAACTGAAATGTGCATTCTGAAAGAGCATGGCTTGTGAATTGGAGATCCGTGGAAGGAACAGACCTGCTAAAAGAATAACATTTTGGTGCAACAAGCTTATTTGCTTAACAGCTTTCTACTGCAATTAACATGTGCGGCAAATGTGTTTATTTAACGTGACAGTCTGCTCAAACAACCCTCTTTCAAGAGTGGGATTACATAATCTGGAAATAGCAGAGTTACGCTGAGATTAAAATTATTGAGTGTCTTGTTTACCCAAAATGCCAGCAGCGCTGCCTCCTCCTTTTCTCTGTCCTTCATGCTGACTCGTAAATGATCTGCTTGGGCTCTGGTGTCCTTACATTAATGCACCGAGAGCGCTGCTCAGCGCAGGACTGCTGTTGGGAACAAAAGAAAGAGAAACCGAAAGAAACGCCGGGGAAGAGAGTTTGTGCAGCAGCAGTGCTGGAAGTGTTTGACCTCGTGGGCTTTGTGGCTTGGCAGTGGCGTTGGTCCTGCAGGACTGAAACGATGAGGATGATAATGGCAAGGTGGAAAAAAACTAAAGGGACAAGATTCACAGTCAGGGAGCAGCCAGCCCTTGGACTTGGCTCGTCAGTGGTCAACCCATGTTCAGCTGGCTCCTCTGAGAGCAGTGGCCCCTGCGACGCGCGCTGGGGACCCTCTGACCCGGGAATGCGCTTAGGCTGAAAAAAGGGCACGGGCAGTGTGGTCCCTGCCCGCTGCAGAAAATGCCACATGGGGTGTCCTGAGCAGGGTATGGCTGCAAGGCACAGCAGCTGCCCTCAGGTGGATGCTGTAAGCTCGATTTGGACCTGAACTGCTGTTTTAAGGAACCGCTGTGCTAGTGGGGGTGTGGACACGCGTCAGCCAAGCCCCTGCCGTTGTCACTGTCCCGTTCTGCACCCCGCTGTCACAGGCTTCCTCCCTCCAGCCTCCTCAACGGCGTTTAAAAAATACGCAAATTGGTTTTACCTCATGTAGTGAAATAAACAAATTAAAAGGGGAGGGTGGTCTAATATCTATTAGCTAATGGGTAAACAGGAATGGCGGGCCCGGCGTGCACCGAGGGGGGGGTTGGCATGGGCAGGACTCATCAGACGGTGCCCGGCAGAGCGCTACAAGGAGCAAGGGAGGTGACACAAGCCTCTCAGAGCAAGTGAGGCTTCTGAGCCCCCCCGAAAGGTGGGGGGTTGCTGCTCCCTCACCCGGTAGTTGAATGACTTTCATTTGTATTGATTTAATTGACTTGGCCCCCAGAGTGGCTGTTGCCTTGTTGTTTGTCCCTAAGATCATTCCTGCAGCTACTGAAGGATGTGGAAAGGGAGAAGGGTGCTATGTGCTTGAATGCGCTTCTCTGCTTGTACTGGTTTACTGCTTTCTCTCTCACATGAAGATAATACTAATATTAAAGTATTGGTAATTTACAAATGTCATGAAAAGAATTCATCCAGAGTTGCTTCAGAGAGAGGTGTTGAAAATCATCAGCGTGGTCCTAAAGAAGGCTGGAAATAATATCCTAAAATGTTGCCCAAGGGGCTGAGCTAGCTGAATTGAAAATTTAACACAGTAGTTGTTAAGGAATTTGGGGATTGTCATGCCAAAGTCTTTTTGCAACATTTGAATCTTGGGCAGTGCTGGAAAGGGAAGTAAATCAGCCATGTTCTGGTGGCTTGGAATCTGTTTCTCTCTCATAGATTGCCTAGGAGATTACAGGAGAGAAGTCTGCAAAACAGCGTGTGCTGCAGTCATGGGTGATCCTTGTTAATGGTTCAGGAACCCTGCTATAGGGTGCAGTTACCACTGGAGTAGATTGTAGTGGGGTTTTAGAGTGTAAGAAGCTTCCTGACTACTTTTTCTTAACCCAGCTAGGAAGACAGGGCAGTGCTCCAGCTGGAAGTCATGCTTTCCCCTCTTCAGTAAAATATGAGGGGATTGAATAGGACTGTTTTGGGGAGTTGCAATTCCGCTTTGTATTGAAGAACAAGACTCGGAGGTCTGTCTAGGAGAGGGAAACCCGTGTGTATGAAGGAGCCCGTGCCGCTGATCCCTGGCAGATGCTGCTGGGAAGATGTCTAGCCAGGCTGCACATGCTCGTGCAGGGGGCTATTTCCCCTCCCTCCTCCTTGGTCCTGTTGGGAACTTGGCAGCAGAGCGAGGTCGGGGGCTCCAGGCCGTAAGCTGAGGCAAGACCCGTAGCCATCGCCTCAAAGACTTCTGCACGCTGGGCTGTTGCTGCCTTGTGCTGGTCAGTTTGTGTCGTTCCTCTTCCGCTCCCCTTGCACGTCTCTGCACCTCAGTTTCATCCCACTTGTGCACCTCTTGCCCTTTTTCTTGGTTGTCCTCTCCTGCCCTTCCTATTTGTTTATGTTGCATTGAATTTTCTCTTTTACTTACGTTGTGGCAATGTTATTCTTTTTGTCTCCATCAGCCTGCGTGTTCTGCTGGGCTCTTCTACCCCTTCTCCCAGCTATAGAAGCCCTTGTATCTGATCAGGTAGTGCTCTCTGTTGCTCTGTTTTTGCAGTGCTTAGCACAGCGGTCCCCTGTTCTTGGTTACCTCTTAGGGTCCGTGCCTGTAAAAGCTAGAATTTCTTAACAGTAGTCATGCTTGAGGATGCCTAAGTAGGAATTTCTACAGCGCACTGTAAAGTGCCATGACTGCAGGCTGTCCCCTCGGGAGCACACTGCAGCAACGGTTGTGAAATCGTGAGGAACGGCATAAGGAACCAGATCCTTTCCCTCCTCACCTGGGAAAAAGCCCTTTCCTTTGGTCAGCACTGTGCTGGCAGCAGCTCCGTTCTAAGCACCTTCCCAGAGTAACTGTGAAACCTCCAGAGACCACAGTATCTGTCACTTTATTTTTTTTTTTTTCTGAGTGTCTGGGAAACTCCTCGAGACATCCCCAGCCCTGGAAAACGTCCAAGTATTCCTAAGAGAGTATAATGAGGCTTTAACTCTGAGGCACTGCGTTTTCAAATGTGGAGGAGGCTGTTCCCATTCTTGCCAGAGGACTTGGCAATTACTGCATCTCACCAGGACTATAACCACTGCCGTTTGGGGAAGCAAAGCCGCCTTTCGGTGGGGCCTTTGTAACGTGCGACATGCGATGGGTATCTTGGCAACGCGGAAAAAGCTTTTGCTTATGGCTAGAGGACAAAGAGAGCAACCAAAGGATTCATTTTCTAGTCCCATTCTCCCCACATTTTAAAAATTGCCGAATTGCGAACTGGTGTTGCCTGTTGCCCAGCGAACGCCAGGTCACCTCCAAGGGAGCAGCGTTGCCTCTTCTACATGCTAAACTTGCAGGCTCTTCAGGCTACAGCACCCGAATTTCCCTCGGGTGTACTGAACATTTCAGGTGATGATTGACCGCTCTCCCCGATGTTTGTATGATTATTAGTCCCCTCTCTGTGTGCTATTCAGCGGACAGCGCTGCTCGTAAAAAGCAGATAGGAGCAAGTTGGGCTGCTGCCCCTGGTGAGTCGAAGAGAGGATGGGCTGATTGATGACCCTTGGCTGTTTTCTGATGTTGCAGTTGTTTTTTATGATGTCATTAGGAGGCTATAGTCACATTAAGGAATCCCTCATGACATCATAAAGGACTTGATATTTCGCTAATGTTATTTCAGCAGAGTGGAGCTCTGGCATTTTATAGTCTTTGCTTTCCCCATAGAATTAGGAGTTGTCTAACTACAACCTGGAAGAAATGCAAAAATAGTCAAATGCCGACTTCAAAAGTTATGGTTGAAGAATGCTAATATATTTGTCTCTTCTGGAGCACACAGCACCTTTAGGTGGAATACATGATGTGTTTATAAAAGATGTCATCAGCGAATATATACCTCATGCAAAGGAAGAATCGGGTGTGCCGTGCACTATTTTTTGGTGCACAGGCACAAAAAAAAATTTTTTTCTGGACACTCTTTGGAACCTCCTGAGAGATAAACGGGCCATAGGGTGGCTCCATGTGGGCTTTGGCATTAGAAGACAGAGTTGTGGTGTAATGGCGAGATCAGGAAAACACTGCCAAAGGAGCCAGAAGCTGTTGTTCCCCAGCATAAGAGGGAAGTGCTCAGCCCTGTGCTGAGGGGAGTTGCTGTTTTGAAGAGCTTGGTGGAGGTGGAGAAAGCACGGAGAGTGCTGCGGCCGGCTGTAGCGTCAGAGGGGTGCGTGAGGAGCGGGGTGGTCAGCCGTGCGGAGTGTCCCCTCACGGTGCGGGCGGCCAGCATCGTCACTGCAGTGACACAGACGTTTCCCCAGGGGAAGCTGCTGTTAGCTCAGGGCAGGAGGCTGGGAAAGGGAGGAGGAGGAGGAGGAGGTTTGCGTACCAAGGGAGTAACCAAGTTACAGTTTGCTTACTGCAGCATGAAGGGATCCCTCTGCACGGCTTTATGCGTCTCTCTCCTGCCTTCCTTTCCTAGTGCACTTGGTACCAGCCTACTCTGAACGGTACCTTAATCTGTCCCTTTTTCACCGAGGAAATACGGCTCTGGCTTACATTCATTTCCTTTGTGTTCCCTGAGAGTTCCCGAAGCAAAGGAACTTATTTTTAAGCTGCATTTCTATGAATTTTGCTCTCTCCCCTCTGGTTACCCCAATGCGTATGGTATGTACTAAACAGCAATGACAGTATTTAGTGCACTGCTTTACGATTTTTCATGACATCTTCTCTGTGGCTTTGGAATAGTACCTGGGAAGCCAGCTAAGTGGCAGAGCACCCACCACCCCACTGGGCAGCAACGAGAATTGGACCTTTACCTTGCACAGATGCTTTCGAAAATCCTTGCTGTTGACTGCAAAATCCCTCTTGAAGCAGGCTTTCGGCTGCTAACCGTTTTAAAAGCCTTTGAAATTTTTACCTGTAATGGCAGGCAGAAAACTCCAATATCTAAAAGATTCTGCCATCGGGGTGTTGATATGAAATGAACCCGGTCTTATGTCATACAGAGAACCACACAAAATGAAAAACTCCCTCTGAGACCCCAGCTGGATTTGCTGTGGGATCCTTTTTGGCCAGGATCCGTCTGCATACTAAAAATTCAGTGAACTGGAATGATGGGGTTGTTTCCTTCCGGAGAAGCTACTGCAAGGACGAGTACGTAACACCCCAAAATTATTTTACATCCCCCAAACCAGCTAATTGGGCTGTTTGGTGGGAGACAGAAGCATTTTCTGAAATACAAGCCAAAAACCCCAAAGTCAGGGCAAGAGTCGGCTAAGAAGAGGCTGTCCCGTTCACCGAGAGAGGCTGGGGAGTTGGGGGTCTGGGGGACGCTGTCAGATGCCAGCGACCTGGTGGTTCCTTCAGGCTGTGCTGTGGGTCAGGCGGGAGGCAGATAGGCTCGGGGCTTTTCCTGATTTTCAGCTCAAGGAACATTAACTTATAAACGCACCTCTCATTAGGGGGAACGTGGGAGAAGGCAGACAGGAGAGACCTGAACTCCAGAGAAGAGGAGGGAAAATCGGGGGGGAGAGTGGGGGTCCCTCCTTGTACTCCACACTCCGAGAAATTACGAGGAAAACCCTTTTCCTTCCTCATTGCCTCTCCTTCATCTGGAAGCTTAGGCCTCTTCGGTCCTTTTTCAAGGCAATGAAATGAATGATGTTCCTTATGCTGAAAATCAGGAAAAGCCTGGATTTTCTTGATTCCAGACGTATCTTTAGGAAAGCTCAGTGCTGCTGTTCTGGAGATTAAAACCTGCCAGGTTCATTTATATCTAGGGCTAGTCATTTTGCCCATGTTTTACATGCTTCTCTGGAGTTTACAGCTTTAATTATAGTTTTCTTAGCAGGAAGATTGTTTAACATTTTTAAGGAATAAATAAAATTGGCATTTTCCCTGTAGCCTACTGAAGCAGTATATTCCTTTTTGCCTTTACTTCCAAGACCTTCCTTTTCCTAGTGTATGTCACTACAGGAGCAGAATAACCAAGGTTCTGGGGGGAGGGAGAACATTAAGTGACATTAAATCAAAGATAATTATCAGCTGTCAGTCAGGCAGTGGTGCAGAGCCAGAGCAGCACTGAGCAGGGGTCTGCCTGTCCAGCCTCTCTTCCTTCCCCTTCAGAGTTTGCAAAAGGGGTAATACTGTCTTTAAACAACATCATTTTTTACTGGGTTAATCTGCAATTTTAATACAAAGCGCCATTTGGAGAATGAAAACCCCTTTCAATAGAACAGTATGTCTGATGATGCATCATTTACCCTCTCTATTTCAATGCCCCGGCCTCAGCATCCGATATTGCAGCAGGTTTTTCTTCTCCTGCTTGGAAAGGAAAATATTCTTAGAATTTTGAAGGGGTTTCTGTCACTGACATTATTAATAGAGCTATGTTACTAAATTACTTTATATACACCATGTATAATATTTGTCCCTTTTTAACATGCTTGACACAGGAAAATCTCAGTGAGAGACCCTGGCGCAGCATCTGCATTTCAAGAGGACTTCAGAAAAAAACTGTAAGGAGACCTTAATCTGTTCTAGATGAGCAGGGGGGGGAACGGGAATCCTCATTTATGTTCATTGAGGGCTAAATACGTCAGCTGGCTCTGAAACTTCGTCCCATGTTATGACACGTTCCCGGTATTCTGTTTGACCAGTTCCTGTCAATGAACTGGTCCCGTCAGTAACATTCTGACTTTGCACTTGGTGTTGGATTAGCGTGGCCAAGCAAAAAGCTCCATGAAAAGGCCTTCTAAGTGCCAGAGGACAAAAACCTCCTGTTGTTCCTACTAGGTTTCAAACACTTGAATTTGTTGGGCGCAAGCGACTGTTTGCAGGGTCTTTGTGCAAGTGAATTTCAGATCAGGTCCCTCACCATAAACATTCCTTGCAGTACTAGAGGTTAGGCCACGTTTTCCTCAGGCATCCCTGCCTGTGCCTTTGAGCCCTGTCCGTAGATCTGAAGGAGGGAGGAGAGGCAGGAGAAGAGCCTGCCGTTCAGAAGCACGGCCGTAGCTAAGCTGCCTGAAGTCTTGCCGAGGAGACTGTCCTTCCGCAGCCCGTGCGTCCCTGAGGCCACCTCTCTCTGCCTCTCGGGCAGTGCCCTACTCATCACACCCATGCTGAGCCTGCGGCCCCTTGGCAGTCGTAACCCTCAGGGCAGCGGATTTTAGTTGGGGTACAGAAACGTCTGTCCCAGAGCCTCCCGTCTGCCATTACTCTGACCGCCAGCCTGTGTGTGGTCGTGCATGGTTTGATCCCAACAAGGGTCACCCGGGAACGGCACAGTCGCCGACTGACAAACCGACACTCCGGAGTCTGTCCCTTGCTCCTCACTGCGCTGACACGGAACTCGGGCTTTGCATCGGCAGCGAAAGGGCCCCGGGAGCGGTGGGCGCCCGGCAGCGCGATCCGGTGCTCTCCTCTCGTGGTCAGTCTCGAGCCTCGCCTGCGGTTGGCTGCGCATCTTGGGCGTTGCTCACCACCCCTGCTGCCGCGTCCTCAGTCGAAGCCCGTCCCCGCTGCGCGGTGTCGCAGTCGGCTGGCTGCCACGCTGCGGGTGGGCTGGGACCTCAGGCAGCGTGAGGAGCAGGGGGACACAACCCCCTGAGGAACAGACAGCTTTGCTTTTGCGCATGAACAGTGTCGTGTGCGGTGAAGATGGATACAAAGGAGAGTCCTCAGAGGACGTTCTGGCACTCGACAATTCCCAAGGTCATTGGTGGCTTTGTGATTCTTTTTTTAAATGTATAACGCACTGATTAAATAATGTCTGTTTGCCAGGCTGCACCACCCTGGACATGCCTGGAGATGTCCCACAGGAGGAGGTAGGAAAGGGGGAGCGTTGCCTGCAGCCTGGGATAGTTATCTGTTTGCTTTGAACAGAGCAACTGATCTACCTCTGAGGTTTTGCTTTCACACAAGTTCATCCAGTTCACCTACTTATGCTGCTCGTTATTAATAGAATTGTTAGCAGGTTCACTCCACAGCTTGTAGGGGAGGTATGCATATGGGTGGCACCTGAAGACAGAAAGTATCTGATTTTATCTAACACTTATTTGGCTCAGGCGTGCTGTTCTACAGATAATAAACCAGGCAGCTTCACAGAGGGAGGTACAGGCACACCCTAGCTGTGGGCTCCAGCATCAGTAACAAGTGGGGTGCCCGTCTGTGGGGAGTTAGGGCCGGGCCTGCATGTGCGAGGGAGCGCAGACATGGGTGCTGTGACCTGCAGAAAGAGGTGAACGGATTTGTCACAGAGCTGGAGGCCTTCAGAGGCTCCTGTGTTCTCACCCAAGCGACACTGAGCTGCTTTGTTGTCTGTGGACGCATCCTTCCCTGTCCCTGACTTCTTCCCACGTACACATAAGCTTATCATGGCCCAGCTTGCTTTCTGTAGGTGTAATGCAGAGAGATGTGGCTGCAGCATGGGGGTATTTATTGAATTCGCTGGAGCGTGTCTCCTGAGGTGCCAACGGCGGCGTAGGGTAACCTGTGTGTTGGAGCACGGTGTCATGAAACAAGCCCGTGTCCAGTGTGTGCGCAGGGGGAATGGGTCATGCACAGGGTTTGTGACGACGGGCTGCTCTGGGCCTTAGACGTGCAAGGAGGAGGAGGTCTGTCACAGTCTGTCACACACCGGAGCGCTGCAGGCTGAGCTCTCTGCTCCGTGATATGTTCTGCAGCATCTGTGGTCTTCCTCTGGCAGCGAGGCTGAGCCCTGATACCGAGAGGTTAGGACCAAGATTTCAGCTGGAGGCAATTGAAGAACAGAAAGGAAACAGAGGCAAGAGGGTCTCCTAAAACAGCCAGACTTCCCCGCCTCGCTCCGTGTTCTGTACAATGGTACACGGACTTCTTCAGCTGGGTTCCACTTACGACCTGCTACAGTACATCTGGAAACAGGCATGGAAGGGTGAGCAGTTCGTTATTACTGAACGCTCCATTCTGCCCTCACATGCAGATAGTGATCTTGATTTAGCTGTTCAGCCAGGGATGCCTTTGAACTCAGACCTAGCAGAGGGCTGAATCTCTTCCATCTGATTCATATCCAGAGCTGCTGCTATTTACTCAAGCCTCTCGGGTGGAGACATTGGGCTGGAGAGCTTGTGGGAACAACTCCCTTCAAGTTTGAGCTGCAATCTGAACGCTGTGGTGTAGGAAGAAAAACAGGGTAGCCAGCCTGTCTTCAAAGTGAGCCTGTCCTCTCCCCAGAGCGAGCGCGGGTCTGACCCCGTTTAACACCAGCGCTCGCACACGCGGTGTCTCAGGCTCATGGAAGAATTTCTTCTCTGAATGAGTGGAGCAGGTACACGTGTTTAATACATGCTTGCTTCAGTACAATTACAGTAAGGGTGGCAAGTGATTTATTTCTCTTTTTTTATTTTGCGTACGGACTGGCAGGCTTCCATGGCAATCGTGACATTTCTGCAGTGCCAGCGTTAGCAGTAACGTGCTCCTTGCACTGAGCGACCCTTCAGCTTCAGGTAATGCTTCCAGATCTGCCTCGGAGCGAGCTGGCTGGAGACCTGCAGCCAGAGCAGCGCTCTTTAGCTTGCGAAGGTGGCTTCATTAGAATTTTCATTGCAAATTTAGCGCATGAAATAAGTTTGGCTTCCAGCCTGGCGACTTGTCTCAGTCACCTATGCTTTTAGCCTGTGTTCAGGATGAGCCAGAATGTCTTACTCAATGGTAATCATGTCATCTTGGATTTTTAAACCTCGCCTTTATTCCTGGCAAACCAACACCTAATTAGCCTGATAGTATTAAATGCACTGGATATTTATGTGTTATCAGCTATTAATGTATGTTGCTGATATATGATTTTGACTTGAACAAAGCACCTTTTACACTCTAGGTGAAACATCTAGGCATTACTTTGCTTAACTGCTGGGCAGATGGTGGCCTGATAGTCGCTCGTCTGCCCCTGGAAAGCACAGTCCTAGCGGACCGGTTTCTTGGGCAATGCCTTTCGTCCCTGGTAGTCAAGGGCTGCCAGCTGTTGGGATATTGTTCCTACACATCTTTGGCCATGAGTTTAGAAGGCATCGTGGGCGCTCTTCACACTAACTGTATTGCATAGATTTGAGGACTGTGGTTGTAATATCCATGCACAGGAATAAAAAAGAAGGCAGCGCGCACAGATTAACACACCCGCCGTGCAGTCCAAAGCCCGCACAGAGCAGACGCAGCACGGTGCCTGGTTGCTAAATGCTCCCGGGCAGTTGGCTCAACCCCTGGAGCTGTGCCCTCGGGCTGCAGGGAGTGGTTCAGGAGTTCTTTGGGACATAAAGCAAGTCCCTTTTCCAGTGGAATTTTTTTAATGCACCCGAACGTATAATAGTAATAGGAGCATTCTGTAAAAGGCAGACGCTCGACCAGATAAACTTTACAATAAAACAAATATTAAAGCTTATTTATAGTGCCATGCTCTCCGTTCTATTTGTGAGACCTTGACATATTTATCTTTTATTTAGAAATTATTAGTCCCAAACTGGGCTCAGATGCTTCATCTCCTTTTTGAATTATGAGCAAGAAAAAACAGTAGAGCAATGATAACCCCTGGAGTGATGGCTTTACATCTTTCATCTAATTAATTTATGAGCATTTCCAGGGACTCCCTACTACAGCACCTGAATGCCTGGAAATCCTGCATTTTCAGAGTTTTCCATTTGCTATTTTGTTTCTTCCTGCTAGTGTGGGTCTCGTGTTTCCAAGCCTGCAGTGTTCAGAGCATATAAAAGCAGTATTAATAAGTCTAATCATGGAATCTTGGAATCGTTTGGGTTGGCAAAGCCCTTGAAGCTCCCCCAGCCCAACCATTCCCCTACCCCTGCCA
>BOSO01010419.1:23476-101616 GCA_018403395.1 Gorsachius goisagi
TGGCACAACTTGAGGCCCTTGCCCCTCGTCCCATCGCCCGTTACTTGGGAGGAGAAACCAATCCCCGCCCCCTACAACCTCCTTCCAGGTAGTTGTTGAGAGCGTCCATCTTTGATCACGAAGAAGATATCACCACCTTTGTCAAGGGCAAGGTTCGTGGAATTATTGCTGAAGAGAACAAGAATAAGCAGCCCCAGAGTGAACAGGATCCAGGTCAATTCAGAATGGCTGAACTGAAGGTGTGGAAGCAGTTTGGGATGCCTGAGGTAGAGAAGTTGGTCGGTTGCTGTATGTCTTGGTGTTTATTATGTCAAATACGATTGAATTTCTCCTGAATTGTTCTCCTGTCTCGTTCTGATGAGCTGCTCGCTGATAGCAGGGTAAGGGGTCCCTATCTGTGGCGTCTCCTGTGGTGCGTGAGGGCTCGCCTTCGCTTTGCTTATGCATCAGCAACAGCCAATACATTGAGGTGTTTTCCTTAAGCCTTGTATTGCAGGGGCTGAGTTTCTCTTGAGCTACCTTTAGTTTCTGTAGGCTTCCAGGAAGCAGTGGTAGATACGGCCTCGTGCAGGGTGCCAGGGGTATCCAAATCCAGTCTATTGCAAATCTGAATCGTGCTCCTCTTTGGCAGGTGTGAAAGAGATGGAAAACTCCTGAATTAGCGTTTGCTCTTTGTCAGTGCTGCGCTCCCTGACGGAATCAGGCTCATATTGGCTCTTCTTCTCCCTCCTCCTTAATTAATTTTGCCTGTGCTGAGCAAGCGGGCTCCAGCAGCTCGCTGCTCTGGACTGATTGCCCCGTCTCCCTTTGATGTGTGTCCCGAGAGGGGCAGGGCACGCTGGAGGAGCTCATCAGAGAGCCCTGCTCTTGCTTATTTTCGTGCTGCCTTGGGCAGAGCTCCTCTCTGTCCTCCGTTCTTACATTATTCCTCTTTCAACAGCAGCTTCGTTGGCATCGTGCGGCAGACGTTGCTGCAGGAAGCCCGGGGCCGTTTGCCCCATCGCTGCGGCAGCAGCCCGTGCACGCGGACCACCAGGACAGTGTCGGAAGCCGAAAGGCTGGGCCCGGCGCCCAGGGACACTCGGCACCCTTGTCCCTGGGGGCTTTCAGCGGGGCCCGCCGTCGGGCGCTGGTGCCAGGCCGCTTGCTGCTCTGGCTGAGGCCAGCGTGCCCCTGCCCGCCCCGGGGACGCTCGTCCCCCGCTGGGAGAGGTTCCCTGCTCCCCCCTGGCCAGCCCCTCGCCCTGCGCGGCGCCCGACAGCCGCTCTGCTGCCCTCGGCCAGCCCAGCCCCGCCGCTGCGGCCAGGGTGGCTCTGCCGGGAGGGAGCCCTGTGGGGGCAGAGGCCGGGCAGCAGCCGCTGCCCCCCGCGCGGCGTGGGAGCGGGCCATGGCCAGGGAGACGGCGTCGAGGCGGGGAGCGTGCTGGCTGCGGGGAGAGCGTGGCCGGAGAGACGGCGTCAAGGGCGGGAGAGCATGGCCGGAGAGATGGCGTCGAGGGGGGGAGTGCTCTGGCCGGGGGAGCATGGCTGGATAGATGGCGTCGAGGGGGGAGCGCGCTGGCCGGGGGGGAGAGCCCGGGCCTGCTGCGGCGGCGGGGGTGCTGGCAGCTGGCGCTGGGCATCGGCAGGTTTGCTGCTTCGGGGCCGGCGCTTTCCGTGGCGCTGCCAGGGGGTCCAGGGAGGGCTGGCTGCTGGCGCGGGGGGCTCGTGTGCGTGGAGAAAGGCTGGTGCCTGCCCCTGCGCGGGTGAGGCTCCAGCCCCAGCCGTGGGGCGCTTGTTTTCACAGCACCGAGACAAGTAATCACAGCTCTTCACTTTTTGCCGTATTTTCTCTCTGTCTCCGTCTCACTCTTTTCTTCTTCTTTTTTTAAACATATTGCCAAGTAACATTCGATTTCAAATGCCCTCATTATTTAGATTTATTCATGAGATTCCCACTGGATATTTCTGTATCATAAAAACAGTTTGTGAATACTTTAGAGTAGTTTTTTTATGTGAACTTTTGAAATTTACTTTTTATTACTTAATTATTTAACTTTTGTAGAGTATGCCTGTTCCATGATGGGGCAGAGGAGTGCAAGTCAGCATCACGATATGAAGTGCAAATGCCTGTTCTTTGCCAAATCCTCAGCCCAGAACTTGGTGACAGTACATGAATTAATTCTTTTACTCATGCATTCCCACTTAAAATACATGAAAAGCTCATTTGCAGATCTTGGCGCAGATATCCACAGGAAACAAATATGCCTCAAAACTACAGACTTGATCTTAGTGCAAAACTGATCTTTAAATTCAAGTAAATAGTGGACAAATAATTTTGTCCTATCCGGTCAGCACTAGTCTTGAGCAGAAAATCCTTAAGAATGGAAAACTCAGCAGTGTAGACAACAATCCAAATTTGTGATTTAAATTTTGTTTGGCAAAGAAAGCCCAGAGAGCATCCTTCCATCCCCATACTGGTCTCTTTCAAACCGCACTCCTGAGCTCCCTGCTGCGTGTTGATCACCCGAATGACAGAATCACAAGCCCTCCTCCCCACCGTGTCTGCAGCTCCCTCAGCCCTAGGAGCATCATCTCCCACACCTCACAACTGCTCCGCTCTCGTGCCTCGACCGAGTCTGCGGGGCCCACGTGCGGCGGAAGGTCAGCTGCTCTTGCAGCCCCCAGGCACGTTCTTCCTCTCAGCTACAGCGTTCCATGCCAGGACCTGTGCGTTTTCCTAGCGCCCATCTACTGCCCGGCGACGCAAGCAAGGGTTTCTCTCTGCCCCACGTTTCCCCCTTTTGGCGTGCGTGCTGCTTGTGTCAGGCAGTTTTTCACACTCGGCAGTGGCAAGAGGCCAAGATGAGCTTGTAGCAGCCCGACTTCTGTGTTCGCCAAGGAAATCAGCACGGCACGTCTGTGCAGCAGGATTCTGCAGCAAAAAAAAGCGCTCCTTCGTCTCGGTGGCAAGGTGGTAGCGAGCTGTGGTCTAACTTTCCTTCCTTGGAGGCCTGGAGTCAAACTCTGCCAGAAACTCCCGTCAGAGAACTGCGGGCGGGTTTGCCCCCATCGGCAGTTCTGTCTACGGGGAAGCAGGGCAGCAGCAGGGAAGGGAGGCCGGGGTGAAGGGGAGCCGCTCTGTTGGGGCGATACCTGGTCGGGTCCCGCTCCAGGGCTGGGCAGCTCGGCTGCACGCTCCGGGTGCCACTCTGAGCGCTGCACGGCACGGGTCACCTCCCCTGGCTTTGTCCCTCCCTGGGTTGAAGCGTGGGGGCTGCCAGGGCAGAGCAGGGCTGCTGAGGTTTCCTGCCTCTTTCCCGCAGCTCCGCAGCGATGGCTTTGTGCGCGGGTGGGACCGCGGACCGGTGAAGCTCCTCAAGCAGGACGACAAGGAGCTGCTGGCCTCTCCGTTTTCTGCAGGACTGGGGCTGGAAAGCCGTGCTTGCTAGGGGCTGCTTGTTCTCCCCATCTCATCACCAGGGACAGATGCCCTGTTCTGGGCCGAGCACTAAAAAGGGCAAGGAAGGATAAAAATCCTTTCTTTGGTGAATATTTTCAAGGTTCTTTCAGAAAAGTGTAAGTTAGAAAGCTGGAACTGCTCTTTAAGTGTGCCAGTGCACCCGTCTCCTCCATGGGCCCTTGCAGAAGGAGAGCAGACAGGTCTGCGGTGACGGGCAGTGGGGGTGCATCCCGGCGCCTGGCACTCTGCCTCTGCCCTGGCTGCCCGAGGGGCGTTTTCCCTCTGTTTTTCTCTGTTGGGTTGTACAACAAAAGTGCTCCCTGGCCTTGTTAGTGCCTAGGCTGGAGCACACTGAGGCGCTGCCATAGCATACGCTTTTCTTGCCTCTTTAACTGAACTGCCGATTCTGTATTTCAGTGAAAGAGCCAGAGGTAAAACAAGCCACGAATGTGGTGAAAGACAGTGCTCACCGAAGCCACCTTTGCTAAAGCACGTCTTGTCTCTCGTACGCGCTCCAAAACCTTCGGGCACCACGTGGGAGATCTGATTGCTCTGAGGAGAGCTCGGGGCAGCAGTGTGATTCTGACAAAGTCGCAGGGGAAGAGCACCAGCCACAACCACTGCCCTGGGTGTGCCCACCAGGTAACCGCGGGTATTTATAAGCTTCAGTCTGGCTCAGTACATTGGTAGCGTGGCCGAGCGGTCTAAGGCGCTGGATTAAGGCTCCAGTCTCTTCGGGGGCGTGGGTTCGAATCCCACCGCTGCCATCACGTTCTTTAGGGTGCTGAAACCCTGGCAGGGGGTGCAGGCCCCATCCCTGGGAACATTCCAGGCCAGGTTGGATGGGGCTGTGAGCAACCTGATCTGGTTCAAGGTGTTGGGCTGGGTGACCCAAACCATTCTATGATTTACCTGAGGTCATGCTGACAAATGTTCTCTGAGTCTGACCAAGCTGAAGTTTCCAAAGCCATGAAGGCATCATTAAAGGGTTAGTTACTGTTCGGGCTTAATATAACTGTTTTGATAAAAAACTTTAAGTGTCTCTGTCCTGGCATGTACCCTCTGCTCCTCATCTCCGAGTTTTGTGCTGGTGTGTACAGACGAGTGGAGTTCCTTGGTGGGGATAGCAGAGGTGTCGTTCCCTAGGGTGCAAACTGCCACGCCGCCTTCTTTGAGATGATGTAACGGGGATGCTTCTTCCTTCACGAGTAGGATTTCTTGGAACTCTTAAAATCCAGCCCACAAAACGGTGTGGTATACTAGAGAAAGTGATGTTGGTCCCTCCTCCAAGTTCACGATGGCAACTCTGAACACAAAACGGGGAATTCTGTCAATTTGGAGCTTTGTGTACAGCAGGGTATTTTACAGATTATTTTACAGACTTCACAAAAAATAGCCAAGAATCACTCCTCTGTCATGAGGTTCGTCCTGCAGCTGTGACTTACCACAGGATAATATTTCTGTTATCATCTGCGTAGTATCACCGACAGCTTGCATTGGTCAAGCGTGTCTCTTCTGGAGTGAATGCTTCTGTTTGTGCTAAAAGATCACCAATCGTTAATGTGATTGAGGCCTTCCCCGGCCTGTTTAGTTGGCAGGAACCTGCAGAGATGCTCAGATGACCACAGCAACAGCCTAGAGGAAAAATCTTGGGATTTTTTCATAAATTGCCCCCGGGAGCACATTTTCAAACGCCACTTTCCAGACTACGTTGAGGCAGAAGCTCCCAGGGGAAGATCTGACTCCTCAGTCACTGTTCCTGCTTTCTGCCATCCATCTAGTTCTTCATGTGAGTTCTTGATACTTGGGCTGCAAGCATGCCATACCTTAGTTCAATACAAGGACCTTCCAGCTTGAGCACAGACATTGTCCAGTTTTCATTTTAAAACGAAAGAGAGTATTGTTTGCACATCAAATAATAGAAATTCTGCACAGCTACGGCTTGGGTAGCAGGAAAGGGAAAGAAAGGGCAACAAAGTCTGCCTGGTACAGCTTGCTTGAATGATGAATGTTCGTCATCAGAATGAGAAGACCTGGAGTTTTCATAGCGACTCCACCCACCAAACGGAAATAACTGCCAATAAAAGGCCTGCATGAGATGGGTAGAAAACGAAGCGATGTAGATTGTGCAAAGAGGTCGTTTTCCACTCTGTGAAATTAATGGGTGGAAACAAGAGGTCTCTGGCAGCACAAGCAGCTCCAGGTCTTGTGATCGAACATCTTTTAGCAAACGCTGACTGCGGAGAGCGTGCGTGACCTCGACTTCTGCGGCCGTTTCTGCACCCGTGCGCCGTCCTCGTGAGCACCACGCGGGCCCTCCGGCACAGACCGGTCTGGGGCTGACTTGTACAGGACCGTAGGAATCCCCTCCTGTGAGCCCCGCTTGCTTTCCGTGTCAATTCTCTTGTATCAAAACACCTAAAAATCCTTCACTGCTGGTTTTAATTACAAGCTTGTTAGCTGCTTCTCTCCATGTAATTACTAAAATGAATGGGGAAAGCAGAGATGAGAGTGTAAATGCTCTTCACACAGAAATGCAATTATGTCTGCGGGCATCTGTCCAACTACTCCGTATGTTATGTAAAGTTTTGTGTATGTATGTGTGAGTTAATGAGGATATTTATGTTTTCCTTTCTTACTTTCACAATGGATTAATTTCAGACATATTTTATAAGGTATTTGTGATTGTTAGGTAGACAGATCGGTATCTCCTTCAGGTACAGTCATATCTGCCTCAAAAACCAAAGGGAAGAGATTAGGTGGTTATTGCAGTCTGTGTGCACTGCACAGGCAATCGTCTGAGCTCGTGTGCTTAGCGTGCTGCTAATCTAAAGCCGAAGTGCACAGAGCCCTTGAGTGGCCTGCTGGAAGGGGTGGTGGTGGGGAAACGCCGGCACCTGCGCGTCGTGCCTTCGAGGACTTGCCCTCACTGGGAAATGAAGCCTAAAGTGTCTGCACCTGAGTTTCTCTCACCAGTTGGCCTCTCTGCAATAAGGGCGACTGCATTTGGCAGCTTTCATTCTTGGTCCTGAGACTAGCCGAGCTGTTCTGGGAGCTGCTGTTAATTCTTAGTCCTTTGGGGTGTGTGATGGGACTTGGAAGAAAAGCCTGGGATGGTATGGTGGGTGAGTGAGCCAGCCTGCGCGCGTGTGGCCGAGTGACCATGGTGGCCTCTGCTAAGCTGTGCTTCGTCCGGCTTTAGCCCGTCTCTCCTGTGAAGGCAAGTAAGCTAAACCGTGCGCTGCCGCATCCACGCTAGAGAGGTTGTGTGTGTGGAAAGTGATTTGCAGCGTGGCTAAGCTAACGTAGCTGTTGGTTTGGCATCTGCTGCCCCTGGTCTCTCCCCAGTCCTACAGAAGGTTGGGGAGGGGTGGTCGTTACCCCCACTGCGCTTCTGAGAGTGTTGGCATCAGAAATACCCTGCCGTGTTCCTCGCGAGGGACGGTGCATAGGCTTGCTGTGAGCAGCCGTCTCATCTGGGCGGTCCTGCTCGGGGGGCCAAAGGAAGCGAATCCGAGAGCACGCACGTGCATTTCTCAAAGGCAGAGACTATGGACGTGACCTGGTGTGGATACAAAAGCGAGTGAATTGTACAATTAGCAAAGCCAAAAAAAAAAATTTGTTCGAGATTTGTCAGAAAAAAAATGACAAGTTGAGCAAATACTTTAGGGGAAAAGATCACAGATGCGTGTGAAAAAAGGTTTTCTTGGATGTGTTTGACTTAATGTTTACATCATTTTTACAATCCTTTCTTGAGCAGGAATTTTTACATGAAAACAGTCTTTATTTCTTGTTCAGTACTTGCAGAAGTGATGCTAAAATATCTTTTTAGGAAGTGTTTGAACCTGAAAGGCTTTGATGTGTGGCAGCTTAGGGAGAACTGGGGCTCAGGAATGGTGTCCTGTGGCTCATGTGATCCAAATGGCAACTTGACTTGTGGACCAGAGAGTAAATATAATCCATGGAGGGGGTCATAACATCACTGGAAATACTGAACGGTTTGTAGGTAGAGGTGTGTCTGTCTGAACACGAAGGAAAGCGCATGCGTTGGGTACGTTATCGTTAGGAGTAATTTGAATAGGTTTTTAAAGAAAATGACATCTGTCCTTTTACTGAGTCAACTCAAATACCCTTCCAGAGGCAATGCTGGAAGAAATGCAAAATAGAGTTAAACTTTGGGGACCATAGAATCAGAAATAATTCTTATCACTCAAGATAGAAAGTGAAATCTAGCTTCAGTGAGGTCAGCAGGAAATTCTGGTTTGCCATGCCACTCTTTGAGGAGGTCCTTGAATAGAAAAGATATCTGGTTGTGCGCACAGGGAACGCGCTAGTGGTATTGTATTTACTAAAATATTCCAGAGCTTAATATACAGCCACATTCCTTTTGAAGAGTGAAATATTTGAAGAATATTCTATTTGAGTGGAAATGAAATAAAAACTGACTTCATTTTTAAAAAGTACGCTATAAGATGCATGGCAATGTATCAAAAATGGGGAAAATATTCTTAATAAAATAGAGGAGGTTGCTCCCATAATGCAGTTAAGATTTTTTCAGTCAAATGTGCTGTTTGTGCTGCCTCTGTTTTCTGTGCTAGGAATCTTTTGTTTCTCATTTTCGACCTAATTTTTGGTCTATGTCATGACTCTTCAGGAGTATCAAGAGGAAGTTTTTATGCAAGACGGTGGTTTCTGAGATTTGTGTGACAAGCCTGGGTAAAATTCAAATGACTCTGTGATTTAATCCATTTGGAGCTGTTGCACTAAATCACTGTAGCTGTTGCTGACGTACCAGCCCACAGAAACCTGGAAGCTGATGATATAAGTTTATCTGCGTATCTACAGGTGAAAACTCAGGCAGCCTTGAATTGCAGTGAGAAGCATTTGCCTCTGCTCTGAATACATTTGGGGATGAGCAGGGTCTGCTTCTCTGAGCACTTTGTAGGAAGCCTTACTGTGCTTTTCCCCCTGAAATAAATCGTCCTCAAGGTCGTGCTATCTTTCAGAATACACAGCAGGAATGTTCCCTTTTATTCCCAGCGATGCAGGCCACTGCCTTATTTATTCAAGAAACACAATCGGGGAGCCAAAAATATTCATAAATTACCCATTGCTAAGGTAAGTATCCACTTGACAAATCTGCAGCTGGCCTCAGCCTCCTGCGATGGCAGCTCTAGTTGGGAGCTTGGCTTCCTGCAGCCCTCTCTGCGCTCTCCTGCTTGCAGGACCCGCTGCCGTTCCGGGCTGGGACTCTGCTTCGGGTGCAAGGAAGTGGGTGATGGGGGGGCTTTGGCTGTCGGTGTAAACCCTTTTGAGGTGGCTTTGGGAGAGCGAGCAGCAGTGTTAAACTTTCACCCTTCTGATGCCGATTTCACATCTGCTGTTACTGTTTATAAATAAACTTGGAGGTCTGGGCCACAGCCCTTTAAGCTCATTGAATGTGTTGCAGAACAATTGCTAGCTCAACGGTGCCTAGAATTGCAACAAAGGGTGTGAACGGTGAGAAATAGTTCACAGAAGCTAAGATTGAGACTATTAGAATACAACAGAAAATACGATCAGACAAGATATGACGCTTTCTAAATGAAGAAAGAAAAGTTAGAGTTTTCCATTCTTGGTTTTCCTCTCAAGAAAGCAATTTTTAGCAAGTCCTGAAAGGAATGGGCACAAAGATTAGGGCCGTTAGCTTGTGGGTCAATATGAAATGGGTAGGAAGACTCTGAGTGGCAGAGCAGCACGTGCGGGCAGCTCGTCCAGACGCCTCTTTCTGGCCGGAGAATTTGTCGCTCGTTCGCTCAAGGTGTGTGTATTTTCAGGTAAGGTGGTGTTTCGGAGGCTGTCAAGACAGCTTTGCTCAGGCTGTTCCTCCCTGGGAGAGCGCGGGGCTGACGCTGTCGCTCACGGCCATGGCTGGCCTCTGGCAGCCTCCGTGGAGCGTCCCGGGGACGAGGGACAGGGAGACAACGCTCCTTCCTGTCCCCTGGGACGGACGGACGCGGTCGCAGCGTGCCTGTGCTGCCTCTTTCCCTGTGGGCAAAGAGGCAATTTTAGATCCAGAGTTGTCAGGCTGGCACCTGATGCACCTTTCAGCATCCATTACAGGGACTTAAAAATTTATAAAAAGAAGCAAAGAGGAAAAGCCGTGTTTCATCCGCATCATCTGCCGAGCGATACTTCGTCCCGGCGGGGCTTAGCTCCTGTGTTGCTTTGGGTTATCCTTTGAGGTTAGGAACATGTTGTATGGATGTTGTGAATAGGAAGCGGAGGTTTCTGTGGGGTCTCTGTAAGCCACCAGATACGGATTCAGGAGCCCGACTCGCAGCACTTACCTGCCACACAGGATTATGCACAGGAAGCTTTTGGCTGGAAGAAATAGGGTGTAACGTTAAGGTTCTGTTCTGTCCTTGAGTGTATTCTTTCTGGCAGCTGCGCTGAAGTGCAGCTATTGAGCTTCCACCTTGTGCCAGAGTCGCAGCCATCCCTTCCAGCACAGAGGAGCGGACTGCAGGGACAGTTCTACTCGTTAAACATATTTTTCTCTTTAAATCTATTTTCATAATTTTATTTTTAGATGAACCAATAAATAAAGGACTCCATTATGATAAACGGAGTACTTGCAGCAGCTATAATGCACAAATTACAGTTGGAGCAGGAGGCTTGAAATGTTTCCATATTTCATAATGAAGCTTTAGTCAGTTCTGTCATCACCGTGCTGAGCCAGATCATGTCTGGGAAGAAATACATGGGAGCTTCCCTGGCCTGTTTTGGGATAGAGGCGAGGGGGTGCCAAGTTGGAGCAGGTGTAGGAAAGTTATTGCTGTTAAAGCATTCCTGAGAGCGAGTGCATGTGAGGAGAGCGCAGCCAGGCGTGGTGCTCCCGAGAGCTTCGGGGCACGGCCGTGGCACGTATGCGATGGCCGTGACATCATGTGGAGGGCAGCTGGGGAATGAAACTGGTGTTTGGACTGGGAGTGTTTCCAAAACAATACCAAGCTCTTCCCCTGTGTCCTCTGGGTGGTACCACCTGTGTGCCTGGGAAAGGCAGAGCCTGTGGAGAGGCTCCAGCAAATTGTAGGTGTGGAGTGAAATGCCTGGAGAGCCCAGGGAGGATCGGCAGTGCCAGCCCCAGCCACTGCCTTATTAAACTGAAGATGAAAGGCCTCAACCCCCTTGCAGTCTCTCTTCAGACAGCCCCAGATTAAAATTTTTGGAACCCTGCAAGCTACTCTGCTTTGCTCAGGAAGGCAAGTAACATTTTCGAATACCTGCCGTATGGTGCAGGGACCCCTGACAGGAGTAGGTGGTTGGAAACGAGTGCCAGATCAGGATGGCATAATTCCTTGTGTGAAGAAGTGTTTCAGGATCTCTCTTGCATGCCCTGCAGAGCTGGCATGTAAGGGAAAACCCAGCCCCTGACTCCTTTCTTTGTCGGTGGATATCCTGCTCAAATGTGCACACATTTTTCTTTCTTTCCTGCTATTCAAAAGCCACATCTCATTCTCAAGAGTCTCCGCTGTGCAGCTTCCCTAGGAATTCCTGTATTATCGCACTGCTGCATGATTCCGCTGTAATTCCCATCTCGGATGAGCTCTGCTGAGACAGGACCACAGTCACAGCAGAAAGATGTTTTTCAAGGAAGACCATTTCTTTGTAGCTGGGAGAAGTAAGAAGGTGAATTTTGTTTCATTTTCCTCCCAGCCCCTTTGCATCGGCCTCTTGCAGCAGCCAGCCATGAAGCGCGCACAGGGCAGAGCAGCCTCGAGTGTATCGCGTCATGCAAGGGGTCTGCCACGTCCCCTCTCCCTGCTCCCATCAGCATCGCGTCATGCAAGGGGTCTGCCACGTCCCAGCTCCCTGCTCCCATCAGCATCGCGTCATGCAAGGGGTCTGCCACGTCCCAGCTCCCTGCGCCCATCAGCATCGCGTCATGCAAGGGGTCTGCCACGTCCCCTCTCCCTGCTCCCATCAGCATCGCGTCATGCAAGGGGTCTGCCACGTCCCCTCTCCCTGCTCCCATCAGCATCGCGTCATGCAAGGGGTCTGCCACGTCCCAGCTCCCTGCTCCCACCAGCAGCAGAGTGAATGCTTCGGTGCTGTTCCGGGGTAGCCAAGGCTGAGGTCCCTGCTCAGCAATAGCTGATGAGGGGCAAGCACGTTAGCTAATGAGCAAGCTGACTGGTTTGCTTTCTGGAAACACTTCTGAAGCTAATTGGAGAGTTCTGAGGTAATGGTTCACTTCTGCCAGATAAAATAATCTCCCCTCTGGCATGGATTTGAGGTGATCCACCTCAGTTATATCCTACGCTGAGAAAGGAGGGCCCGGAGATGGGAGGTGTATTTCTGCCTGAGACTGGGTGTAAGGGGGCTGAACAGCGCTGGCACCCGCAGCAGAATGGGACCAGGTTCCTCACCAGACCTGCTCGTCCCAGGCTCGGGGCAGATGCTCCTGGAACAGCACTCAAAAGAGGGGGGGGGGGGGAAAACCCCACCTGGTGATCCTTTTGCCAGGGAGTATTAGAAGATTCTCTCCCACGTGTCAGTTGTGTGAGCTGTTAAAAAAGTGCCACTTTTTTCTAGAAAAACAAAAATATCTGGGCAGCTCTGCTCCCACTTCTGTGTTCAGTTCTCCTACTCTGGCTTTGTACGTGCAAGGGAAGCTCTGTTAAGAAAATCTCTCTACTGCTCTTGGCGCAAGGAGATTTGATTTTAAACATAATTTTGATTAAAAATGGAATAAACTAGATAGAAGAAATCTAGTGCCTCCCCTGCCTGCTGTGCCTCCCGAACCTGAGATCACTCTCATCTGAATGGCTGGTTGGGTGTTCTTGCTCCCCATGGTGCAAAATGCGTTTTCTCTTCTGCTCTGTCTGACAATGTATTTGCATCTCGTGCTAAACAAGTGAAACAAAGCCCCCTTTGAAGTGCACAAAGCCATTTATTTCAAAGGGGAGGCACGGAGTGTGGCATGTTGGCAGTGCACTTGGCTTGAATTTATCTTGAAATGCTGAGATGTCTTCTGTGTGTGTTTTATAATTACACCATTAGCACCTTTAAAGTCTGTTTCGCTATTTTCTAAATGTTCTGGGTAGACATTTGCAGGCGGAGAGGGATATCTGAGTGAGTGGGGGAAAATCAGGCACACTTCACGGGACGATTTTCTTGACCCATTTAGGCCAGCGGTAGCACCCAGCGCGTTGGAAGATAGAGCTGTCTGCTTCACCCACAAGCACCATGTGCTTGTCCCGCAGGCTATTTCTTATACATACATGAGGGAAACTCCCTTAAAACAGCCACTTCCTCAACCTTTTTTAAGGCCCTCTGAAGACTCATCTTTGATGCCTGCAGATCCCTGCCAGCTGGCAATGCCTGGCTGGTGCTGAGCAGAGAGTTCTGCTTAATGTGCATAATGCTGCTTGCTTTTCCACTTCCTCCTCCTCCCTCCCCTCGAGTTTGTCTCCTCCACCTGCTGCATCTTGTTCTAATCTGGTTTGTGAGCACTTTGGGGCAGGGACTGTCTGATTTATAGCGTGTCTGCATGGCCCCTAGCGCAAGGTAAAAGCTATTAATTCAAATCACCCTATACTTAAAGAAAGCTTTATGGGATCAATACAGCTGTGCTATTAATAAATAACCTAGCTACAGTGCAGTAGCTCCGTACTGTACATCACCCCAGCACAGCCCTATAACCTACTGCAGAGAGAGAGTCATTCCTCAAGGCTGTGGCTGTGATCAGGCTGGGGTTTGGTTCCCTGTTGGGGTATTTGTTGTGCCTCCGAATCCTCCTGAAAGACAGACCTGGCTGGGCACACTGCTGCCAAAATTGATGTGATCTCTAAGAATTCCAGAAATGCTGGAAGCACTGAGGATACTTTCTCCTGAAATCACAATAAGGCTGCATCACGATTTATTTAAAAGCTTTGTTGTTTTCCGCTTTGAAGCTGTGACTCACGTTTAACATTTCTGCGGTGTCTCTCGGATTACGAATGATCAGCAATGTTTGCTCAAACGTTTCACCTGCATTTTTTGAAAGTTCCTGCATAGGTGTTGACTAAAGAAAAATGGTTAGAAATAAATAGCGTAGTACCTGTTTGCTTATTGACAGTCTTGCTCTGGTGCCTTAGAGCGTGAGGTCGCGTGTGGCTGGCAGCGTGACGTTCCTCCTTGGCGCACATCGGCGCGCATCCTGCGCTGGCTGGGCCCGGGCCCTGCTGAGGCTACGGCGGGACTCTGGGCAAGCTGGGGCAGAGGGGCAGCCCACGAGCATGAGCTGGGAGGTTTTCGCCGTCACTTGACCACAAGAAGCACCAGCTGTGAGTTGGGAAAGGTGCTCGCCAGTTGGCCGCTGAAAGCATTGCCATGGCAGAGCTACCGCGGCAGAGCTATGGTCTGGGGCCGCTTGTCCTCGCCACGGGTGCTGTGCAGCTGTGACGCAACCTCATCTCATCTCACATTATTTTTTGCAGACTGCCAAAGGCCGTCTTGGTGTGACGGTGTATCTATTAAACACGGGTACCCCGAGACGGTATCGCAAAGCAACATCCTCCGAGCACTGGGCAGTGTGCCCCCACACTTGCCACGCTTAAACCCAGGCACTGACGGCGCGCACCGTGGCACGAATGCGTTGCTCTAAAGCCAGTAGGTGGTAGTGAGCTGCCCGTGTGAGGGGCTTGCCTCGCACATGCTAAAGAGAAGGCGTTTGTCCTTTGCTTTGGCTCCCTGGAGAAGTCAAGTCCCACAAAGCTTTAGCAACACGCACCTGAGCTTTTGAGCTGTGCCGGGGGCCCCGTGGGAGTTTGGTTGCCAGCCCGGTAGCTGTTCCCCTGCAGTGCACTGCACCCCGAAGGTGGGGTCTGGGAAGCCGGTGGATCTCTCTGCACTGACTCCCTGCCAGCTGATTTTCATGTCGAAAGGTCTCCTCCCATTCCATCTTAGCTCTGAACTCATCACAATGAGGAAGGAGAAGCACATGCTTGGTTTGATGTTCCTACAAGTACAATCTGATTAACTGCCTTGGAGAAACCGGCTGGGACCTATTTTCCTGCTGTGACCTCTTTCTTCCAGGGCTTCACAGGCTTCTGGCACAGCTTTGACGTCCAACCTGAAGAGTCAGGCAGTGCGTCCTAGCGACAAAAACTACAGAGCTCTCAAGCTTGCCCGTGCTCCTGATGCTATGCAGCCAAATTAAAAGGAAAAAAAAATAAGGGCGGGGGGGGAGGGAGGGAAGGAAGTCCCTTTATGTCCCGACTTCAGAGATTATGAGAGTGACTTTGCTTCTGCATGGTTTTCCGTAGAACTGGGAATATCTTGGCAATCGACAATCGATTTTGAAGGTGCAGTGCAAACAATTGACCGTTTAAAGACCAAGGGGACCCCTCTCCTCTGAGCATTGCTGCTGCCCCCTGCACAGGCACCACCCGAGAACAGTCGGTCATGTCCATTAAGCACGATGGCGGGGTGCCGTGTTGGATGTGTTGCCATCACCTGCAGCTGACGGTTGCATGTAGCTATGCATACCAGCTGCACGTGTAATTCATCTTTAATATATTTATGATTCAAACTGGGGTCTTTCTGTCTTTTTTTTTCCCCAGACTATTTTTAAATTGCTCATGTGGCAGGGCATTCATTATTTCTGCTAGCTGACTACGTCTTGTTGTTCCCTAGTAGATGTTTGAAAAAGCAGTGTAGTAGTTTACTGTCTACGGAAAGTGGCTAATTAAGAATTGTATTTCTCAAATTAGTATTTGGAGCAGTTTCCCTGAAGACTGTCATGTGAAGAGAATTATTTTGGTTCTTTTTGCAGAAGGTGCTAAAGCTGTAACAGAATGTAAACTTGCCCTATAGTTTCCTGTAAGTGAAAGCTGTTGACAGATAAGCCTTGATTTGTGATCTAATTTGACTGTGCTTCAGGAGCACCTTTTTGAAAACAGCTAAATATATAAAGATTAGCGTGATGCAAACGGAGCTTGCTGCACTAGGCTACACGTTCCGTTTGTATAGCCCGAGTGCAACTGACTTGGGAATTAATTGGTTTTTTTCAAGGTGAGCACACTCCATCCCAGCTGAAGAACAAATGTTCCATCCCAGTGTTACGAAAATGTTGTGAACAAACTTGTGCACAGAAGAAAAGTACGGTGTGCTGGTGGCTGAGTAATGATTAATTTGTTGGAAAAATCACTGTTATGGCATGAAATCGCTCAGTAAAGTACTGCCGTGTTTAACCATAGTCTTCACAGTGGAATAAAGCGATCTTGGATGGCTTGCATTATCAATGTGCTGCTGGCTGCTTTCCTTTCCACGCTTTGTGCTGACGACTGCTGCGTGCAGGGCTAGAACACTTGTCACCAGGTGTAACTGTTGGACCTTATGCATCCTAAGCTGCTGTTCCCAAACTGCTGCTTTAGCGTGGGTTTTGTTAGGCTGCTTCTGCAGCACTAGAGCTTTTTGGTGTTCAGCCTTTCTGTCTGACAACTGAGGCTTTAAGTCAAAACCTGCCAAAGTGTGACTTTGCTGTTCGTAGATCATTGTGAAGCACAGAAGCCCAGGTACACCAGGAAATACTGGGCACGTGTAGATACGAGCTGGAGATGCCATCCTGTCTTACATGGATAGCCCATGGCACAGGAACTGCCTTGAACAAAGACCTGGAAGCGTTCATCTTAAAGACAGAAGTTCAGAGTTACGCCACAGGTGAAAGAAAAGATCAGGAGGTGGGTGGCTAGCGTACCAAAACCCGGGGCCTGCAGCTTGCGTCGGCGCTCGCCGTCACAAGTGGTGTGCGTGGTGTGATAAAGACCTTCTCTTCCCCGGTCCCTTTGTATGCACTAGGACAAGCAAGACCATGGAAGTGTCTGTGTCCTTCTGTCTGCTAAGAAGACTAAGTGAAGATTTTATTTTTTTTACAGACATTTAGCTGTTACACAATCAGTACTGCAAAGGCAAAGTGACTTAGGGACTTGTGTGTCACGCTTCAGGGGCTTTAGTTATATCATTCTTCTGGAAGTCCACCTCAAAACTTGGCTGGGAAATGTAATGGAGCACCTGCACCTCGGGTACCCATGTCATGTCGAAAGCCACGGTGGCCCACCCTCTGCAGTGCCTACGCTGTCTTTTAAAATGCGAATTAAGACCCAGAATTATACAGGAACTCTTGAAGTTTTTTACACTAAGTTTCCATTTCATTCCACACTTCATTTGTTACCACGCAAACCCCTTTCTCTCTGATCTTTACTTTTCAGACATTCTGAGTGACAGCCCTCTTGAAAGCAAATAACTTTGTGTTGCACAAGGGGAGAGGTGTATGGGGAGTGTCCCTGGATGAGCAGGACGCCTCCCTCTGCTGTGTCCTTTTTTTCTTTTTTTTTAAAAAAAAAAAAAAAAACAAAACACAACAAACCCCAAAACGTGTTTCTTCAAACAAAATGGTAACACTTAGGCTTCCAATTCTGCTTACCCCCTGGCCTGGGCTTTGTAAATGTAAGAGCAGATTATGGATGCATATGCAGTGTCTGATATTTCTAGGAAGAATACTTTATAACTGAAATCTCTCTTCTCCTGGGGATGAAAGCAAAACAAATTTAAGGATTAAATCACACAGAGGTATAATCCCCAAGGGAAACTTACTTTAGTTATTATGATTATATTACGATGTACGCCTCAGTACAGCAGAAGCCGTGTGAATACCATTTCAGTGGGGAATAATTTTTAGTCTTACAGCCTATAGTACATTATAATGCATTTCTGGGAGCCTGATGAATAATAACTGCAATCCTCAGAGTTCTTTGCTTTCTTCAGTTATTCTGATACTCCTAACCTTCTCCTCTAAAAGAGAAAGGCAAAGAACATGAGAATCTTAAAATAAAAACTTGAGTAATTTAGCTAGAGCAGTTTTAATCGTGCATTAATTGCACGGCTCTGTACTTCATGGTACACGGTGTTTATACAGTTTATGGAAAAGTAACAGAACTATTTCAGAGAGGCTGGTCCTGCTTTTACAGGGGTGTCACACCAGAGCGATCAGGCCAGGCAGACGCCCGTGCGCGTTGCGCAGTGGCCGGCCGTGCGAGGCGCGGGGTGCGGGAGGCGAGGCCGCTCTGGCACGGCGCGTTGAGGCAGGAGGTTCAGCCTGGCGCCCGTGGTGGGCCTGGTGGGGGGGCACAGCAGGGTGCTGGTAGCTGTGCTAAGAAGTAGCATTTTGCATCCCCCTGGACTCTATGAAGGGAATTTACAACTCGGTTGTTCGAAGTCCTGGGATTTCAAATGACATTTTTTTGGAAGATGCAGCTGAAGCCTGTCCCGATGTTTGAATGGCTGTGCAATAAATGAGACTGGCTAAAAGTAAAACGAGAGGATGTGGTCACAATATAGCAAATGCTAAAAGTCACAGGTACTGGCAAGCCAGACTGCCAGTACGCTTCTGCCTGGTGGTGGTGAACAGCCCCGTCCCAAGGAACTGACAGATGTGCTTCCGTATCGGTAACAAATGGACTGCACTAGAAAATTGCTATTTGGTTGGGTATTGGTGTTTCCTGTCTACTCAGCCAGACCCTCATCCTGCCCCACGTACCGTCATAGTTCACTGTTTGTGTGGATCAGACAATGTGGTGTTTCTAGATGGTTTAACTAAAGAACAGGCTAAGTGACTCGACCAAGGTCACGCACAGAGTCTTCTGGAAGCAGGAACATGAGCCCAGGTCTCCAAAACCCTCGCCCGGTGTCCTCACCACTAGATCATCCTTCCTGTGAAGACTGAAAATCCATACTGGTTGCATCGTTGCACTGTATAGGGCTTCAGAACAGCTGTCTCTAGAACACCGTGCTCCTTACAGAACACTTCATTACCAGGAAGATATTGATTGACACATTGGAGGGAGTTCAGAGAAGAGCAACAAAAATAATTAGGGAGTGGAGAGATTGACTGGAGAGATTGATTTATGAGGGAAGATTAAGTGAGATAAATATGTATAGCTTGGCTCACCTGCAGCTGAGAATGGTGCATGGTAAGTCTGCAAATATTTAGAGGGTGTAAACAATCGGGAGGAAGAATTCCCAATACTGGTCCAGTCTGTTTGTAATTTGGGGTACCACGTGCTGTTGTCGTACGGAGCTTTCTCACAGCACGGCTGGGCCCCAGAGCCTGCCCCTGAACATCCTTCGGGGAAGAACGTCCATGGGAGCTGTGGGATTGGTGCGTGGTGGGACTCGGGTGTGCGCAGTGGTTCCAGTTAACGGAATCCTGGACTCTGCCTGGCATGAGTTTGGAGGGTGGTTCAGGGGCCAGACTCGTGCCAAATGTGTGATACGCTGTAGAGGAAACAGAACAACTGTAGTTACTATCACTTGCGTTGGTTAATGTCAGTTGTCATGGTAACTATGGGACTTGATTATTATGGAATACTGGAGCAAGAAGGCAGGTAAAGCTTGTGGAAATCCATAGTAGATCTGGATTGGATAATCCCAGTTTTGATCAACCACAGAATGAGTTGGAAACAAGCTAGCCTAAATAAATCCCTAAATACCATCTGAAATGCCACTTTTCACAGAGGTAGTGGGTTTCATAACAACGAACCCCCCCGACCCCCAGCTTTAATAGTTTCAGGTGACGTTCACTGGCTGCTCTCACAGAGCCGAGGTCCAGAGCCTGCAGGATGTCGTGCTTGCCCCGGACAATTCTCCCCGTGTCGCTCTATAACGGGCACGGCTCTTACGTTGTTCTTGTAGCGAGACGGCGCTGAGGGTTCCCGTGGCCTGGGGCAGCCCCCCTGCTCTCTGTGACTGCCGTTCCTCACTTTTTGTCCGCTCCCTTTTGTAAAACAGAAAAAAAAAAAATATCTCAAAAACATGAGTTCCCTTTGTTTTGCAAGTCAGTGGCCTGCTGTGATCAGGGAGGCACGCCTGAGAGCTGTTGTCAAGTTAATTATGTGATAAAAAGGCAGAAGGGAGGGATATGTAGGAGCAAATCAGAAAGGAAAGGCAAGCATCAACAAAGTGAGGATGGGCAAAGAGCATCTTGTTGCTCTTCAGAGACGGTGAACTGTTAAGAACTGTGCAGCCTTTGGCTATATCGGACGTTGAGAGGTGCACCCTCCCAGGGAAGGCAGAAGGCTCTGCTGCTGCTCCCCTTCTGGCTCGGCCATCGCAGTAAATCCCGTGCGGCCCTTGTAGCTTTGTTGGCTTCAATACAAAGTTCAGCAAGTTCTGTCCCCTGTGTACGGAACCGTCTCTGAAGGATGGGATGGCAGTGCTCCTGTCCACGTGCTGCTGGGGTGCAGTACACGAAAGAGAAGAGGGTCCAAGGCTGTTGGGTCCAAGGTCCAGAGATCCCTGACACGAAGTTGCAGCCCAAAGCTCAAATGAGGTGACGAGGATGGGAAGAAAAAAAGTCTTTGCTGTAAAAATTGTTCAAGCATGAGCAGGCAGCAGAAGGCCCCAGAGATAGGGACATTCTCCAGGGATAGGTCCCTTAGAAACATGTCTGAACGGGGTGGTCATGGAGACCTTTCCATGTTGCAGCTCTTCAGCGTTCCTTACCGCTTTCTTTGCACAATGGAAGTGGATCCTCAGGCAGACCCCGTACCTTTCTCAGGCTTCTCAGCCCACACTTCTCCAGTGAGTCGTTGTCCTCTGCCTTCCCAGTGCTGGCTGCTGTCAGATCCCCTGGGCATGAGCAGTCCCTGCCCTTGGGGAGCGGTCGGCAGAGCAACGAAACCGTGGCTGTCCCTGAGCCTGGGGAAGAGGTGGAGCAGGGAGCCTGCGGCTCTGAGCACCGTGGGGAAAGCGCAGACCTGCCAGGAGAAAGGGCAGTGCTGTGTTTTGTTTTTTAAAAAGGAAATTGGTGTTTTCATTTAAAAACAACAGAACCTTTAGGGTGCTTCAAAATACGTGTGGTTTTAATGAGGAATGGGCTGTTCTCAGTGGAGTAGGGGACAGAGGATTCAATGGTAAAATCTTGAGGAAATTTATATTAAATGATCATGCTTCTGCAGGGACCTTTAGCTGCCTTTCCGCTATTGTGACGGAATATATCGTCCTTGCCATAAACTTCAGCAGGAGGGAGCCTCCTGCTCTGTGGTCAGCTCCATGGAACTATCTTCACAAATCCTGCCAAAACATCTGCGGAGGGCTGCTGCGCATCTGAGCGGGCTCTTCTGCAAGAGACGTCGTTTCCCTAAGAGTTCCCTGGGATTGAGGGTTTGTTTGTTTGTTTTTCTTTTGCATTTCCCTAGGGTTGTGCATGTGTGCTAAACTCTGATCCAACTGAGAAGAACCTTTTTTCATATACTCCAGTTTTGCTTGGGTATCATCGCTGTAGGCATAGATCCAGGACGTGGTCCTGGACCCCACTTTTCAGCGTGCCTGGAACTACCAAGGGGTTTGAAATTGTTAGGCCCAGCTGTCTGTGAAAGTATAAAATCTCACTGAAATTTCCAAAGATTTTCCTGGTGTGTGTTTCTATAGAGATTTTGGCTTTCTGGTGTGAAGGAGGGCGCAGAATGTGCTTAGTCCACGCCAGAAGAAATGTTAGGGTGGTCTTCATGACTTTTTAAAATTTTACCTGTTAATGTAAAGGAAAAGTGCGCAAAAGTAGCATTCAAGTGAAGTCAGTAAGTGGATTGCTTGGTGTTGGTGCACAATAGATAGGTTGGGGGGTGGGGGTGTTGTTCGAGGAGCGTTCTCTTAAATAGTTTATCAATTTACAAAGGCTCGCTGTGCTGATCTGTGGGTGCGTGACCGGGCATTAGGCACCCACAACGGAATTGCGTCGATGTGTGCAGCGACCACACGGTCGCACGCACAGAACTCTCGTGTGAGCTTCCCTGGCTCCTGCCTCCCTGCCTCGTCCTCCTGTGCCTGTGAAAGAGCCCCGAGCTTGTGCCCCGCTCCGACTGCTGCCTTGTGCGTGCCCATTTTCCTTTCCTTTCATTGCAAGCTCTGTTTGTAGTTATACAGTCAGGTCTCCACAGAGTAATTTACTGGCAGAATCTCTCCCAGAATCCAGCTTGAAACCAAGCTGTAAAAACAGCTGAGAGTGTAAATAATTCATGCAGACAATATGACTTTTTTATGTAAATTCGGTGCATTAACCCTCTATTATAATGATGGACGACAGATATGGGCGACGTTGCCTTGGTAAGAGCTAATGGATGGCCGCCATAAATTCACTGCACATTTTATTGTGTTGCTGGAAATTGTGCCTTCAGGCAATGCTGTTTACTTTTATGTAAAACTCAGGGTTCCCTAAATATTACAAATATTTTACATCCGACTCCTCAGCATTTGGGCACAGCACACAAATCAAGCTTTCTTCATCTGAGTTGTAATTAAAGGTTTGGGTTTTTTTCAGGTACAATTATCTAAAACTATAAAGAGAAATATTTTTTTCCTTTTTAGATGTTCAGTCGTTGACGTATTAGCAAAACCTTTGAAGAAAGATATTAAATAACTGCAACACATGATTTTGCATTAAGCTATATGTTGTATGCATACATAACAAATTTGGAAATAGTTTCTTGTTACTGGTCTTTATTTTTTACCATTTCTTGTGCTTAGTTACACATAAAATATTCTTTTTCCCTCCACACACATGCTTCTCTCCATAGTTCATATCTGTTTTATCAGGGTAATTCTCTGAACCATGTCCTTGAGGAATTCTGTCTCAGTAAACATGGAAGCTGTTCATTTCAGGGAATTTCAAATAAAAGAATTTTTGGTTAGTTTCTGGTTTCATATGTTACTGTTTTGCACAGACCTTAAGTAAATTGGGGTGACACAGGTGATTTTTTTTTTTTTAACACAAAATGGTTTCAGCAAAACAGGTGTACTGAAGTATAATGGCTTTGTGTATAAATATATCAAGAAAAAATCCATAGGTTTTTGTAATATATAATTATTATAATAAGTATACAGTTAATTCACCTTAATCAAACCATCAATTTAATCTCATAGTACACTGCAGCCTTGGGAGAAGAAAGCAAGGAAAAAGCAGCCATCTGTAGGGAAGGGTACCACTGCTTCCGCCAGCGCAAACGGAATCCCGTTTGTAACAAAGGTCGTTAACGGCGGGAGCGAGGGCGCGATCGTTCCTTTGCGCGTTTGCCAAACGCCAGTTGGCCAGAGGGCCCTAAGGGCCAGAACGGTCTCTTGGGAAGCACCTATGCAGGAGTTTGTTGAAAGTTCTATGGGAATTTCCAAGGGAAGTCTTGTAGGTTAGTTGTGATAAAGGCACGTTCTCTCAGTCGCCTTCTTTCGGTGGAATGTGCCATTTCTCGGCGGTTTTGTTTTGATATCTGTATGAAAAAATGCTGCATAAAGCTGAATATGAGTGATTTCAGCTGAGCTAGCTGTGGTAGGAATGCATTACGCTTTCCAGAAGACCCTAATTTCCTGAGGACTACATAGAGGGCACGCTGTAAGAGAGCTAGAGAACGCTGAATAAAAGAGGAATGCAACAACTATCGGGGGGGCGGGGGAGGCTAAATCAGTCTTGTGAATCACATGTAGTATTAAGCAAAGGCTAACAGTTTAATTGCACATAAACCTATTTAATAATTGGATTTATTTTATGTCCTGGCTGTGCATGCTCCTTTCAACTATATTAGGAATGTCACGAGATAAAAGTGCATAAGCTATAACCAAGGGCATTGACTTATTTTTTTGGTCTTTAATATTGACTGAGATTCCTAAATTTGGACTTTCAGATTTTTCACCTTATTCTTCTGACGTGCTTTACTGCCCTGAAGCCACTTTGCAAAATTCATAGCGGCTTTCACATGCTCTGATGCTTCTTGGGACCAATTCAGTCTTGAACAATAGATGTGTGTGCAGTAGAGCCGGGAAATGTTACACAGGAGATCATGGGCTTATTCCCCAATAACATTTTGATTTGTAAAGTATTCCACTACACAAAACACACACAGGAGACAACATTAAAAAACATTAGAGACCATAGCCAGCAAGACAGAAAGGTGGCTTAAAATACAGATTGGCAGCGTGGCCTGGGATATAGGCAGGACACACTAAATAATCAGTGGAAATGTTACAGAAAGTGTTTCCAATATTTTACATTATTCAGCCATTTAACAAATCTCTCCTGGGACAACATTTTGCCTTAAAAATCAAACAAAAAAAATCACTAGTATCCAGACAATTTTTTTTTTCCTATTGTTTAAAATAAATGTGTTTTCAGTAATCCATACACCCAGAGAAGGCCAGTTTTCCAGTCTTGTCCCTTGTCCAGCACGTTCCCAGGCAGAGCAGACGCAGACATGGAGCACTGGGAGCAGGTATGGGCAGGTTTGATCTGTTTGAAGGAGGTATTGTCTGCAATCCAGGACCTATAAATGTTCAACAGGATCCTGTTCCTCTATCTCTTATGTAGAGCAGAGCATTCCTGGATCCATGGGTCAATACCACGCTCTGGTTAATGATATGCAGAGCACAAGGCATCATTCTGTCCAGGTATGCAATTTAAAGGTCAAGTGTTCTGAACTCTTGAATATTAATATATGGCTGTCACCTTGTCTTGGACAACTTGCTTTCATGGAATTCGTTGCAAGAAGACTTTGGCTGCGCTGGGGAAAACAGCCCTGTCCTCCCGGTGCTGCTGTACCAGCTGTGTGACAGCGTGGACCTCGGAGGTGGCGAAAGGAAGGGAGGGTGTGTGCTGAGCTGGAGGGAGGGCTTGAAAGCAGATGGGCTGCCGTGAACGCTTGTGAAGGGAACGCGTCTCTTCCTAGTGATGAACACGTCCCTGGGTCAGTCCAAATACAATCTGCAATTACAGGTTACTACAGGTCAGAGAAGTCCAGATAGGACTCATCTATGGAAATTAAAGAGCCTTTCTTAAGAGTTTCCTCCAGAATAGTAATGTTTGTATATTCTTCACTGGATGTTCATAGAATCATAAAATGTGTTGGGTTGGAGGGGACCTTTAAAGGTCATCTAGTCCAACCCCACCCCGCAATGAGCAGGGACACCTTCAACTGCATCAGGTTGCTCAGAGCCCCGTCCAAACCTGACTTTGAATGTTTCCAGGGATGGGGCATCTACCACCTCTCTGGGCAGCCTGTTCCGGTGTTTCACCACCCTTGCTGTAAAGAATCTTTCCTCCTTATGTCCAATCTAAACTTGCCCTCTTTTGGTTTAAAACCATTGCCCCTTGTCCTGTCACTACAGGCCCTGGTAAAGTCCTGTAAGTTCCCTTTATTCATTGAAAGGTCTTCTCTTCTCCAGGCTGAAGGACCCCAGCACTCTCAGACTTTCTTCATGTTCCAGCCCTCTGACCGTTTTTGCGTCCCTCCTCTGGAGCCGCTCTTACAAGTCCGCGTGTCTTGTATTGGGGACGCCAGAGCTGGACACAGTGGTCCAGGTGGGGTCTCAAGAGAGCAGAGCAGCGGGGAAGAATCGCTGCCCTCAGTCTGCTGGCCATGCTTCTTTTGATGCAGCCCAGGATGTGATTGGCTTTCTGGGCTGCCAGCACACGTTGCTGGCTCGTGTCCAGTTTTTCATCTGCCAGTATCCCCAAGGCCTCCCACGCAGGGCTGCTCTCCATCCCTTTATGCCCCTGCCTATTGATGCCGGGGGTTGCCGCAGCCCAGGTGCAGGACCTTGCACTTGGCCTCCAGGAGGCTCTCCTGTCAGCTGGTGTGTCACCACTAGAAAATCCAGAGTTCAGAGGAGTTCATGGAAAGCTCACAGGGGATGTTTAACCCTGAAAGCCAGGAAAAGAGCTTTAGAGCTACAACTGCTGTTACAGCAACAGCGGAAACACAGATCCGGGCAGTGGGAAGGTGAGGCAAAAAGCTGCAGGAGGGCACCTGAGAGCCACCAGCAGGGCCATGGTGTTTTCTGGGCTGGAGCAACAGTGGGACAGGGGACGAGTTCTTGAGTGATGCTTTCGTTAGTGTTGGTTATACCCATCTTGGAAAAGTAACAGACAACTGATGATAAATTGGGACTTCAAGGTCAGGCCTCCACCTCACAGGAGCTTTATGAATTGGGGTGCCATCGTTTTGTAGATGGGGAGGGGCTTGTGTGGAATTCATCCCACACTTTGTCCGAGATGCAGTCATCTGTCAAACCTGAAAGGTCTGTCCAACTGCAAACTCCAGCTAAGGTCTGTCTCTGCCGCCTTTACTTGAATGTGACGGGAGCGAGGACTTCTTGGAAAGGTGCTCGGAGAACAGGGTGTCCCTACGTAAACTGTGGGAGAGGTTTCACTTTGGTTAATTTAGGGGTCACGAAAAGGATGACACCCCGGCTGGCCCACCCATTTCTCATCTCTAAACGCAGCATTGTCAATACAGAGCAGAGGTTTTTGTGAGCCCTCTTCTTCTCTGTTTAATACATTTAAGTACTGCACTCTGCGTATGAAGGATAGCGATGTTATCAGAAAGCATTCAAAAACATATGTTTTAATGAAATGTGTTGACAACTGCTGAAGTAAAGTTTTTGTTAAGTCTCAAGAGTTTAGCCATGACAAGCAGTATTAATGAATTGAATTAATTAAAAAGCATTTCAAGATGAAACAGGGCCTGTTCTATGTAAAATGCTCTATACATTAGACAAGCATTATGGAAATCACTGCTTTGTACTACACTGTAATGCAGCCATTTATAAAAGCTTCTCAAGATCCATGGATAGCAGTAATTTGGGTTTAGCGTGTCTTTGAAATTCATTGAATACAGCATGTGCTATTTAAAAGCATGAAATCCAGATAGTTCCACTGCTATCAAAGTTCGTGTGGCTTGGAGAGGGAAATGGAGCTCGACATTGCTGGGATGAGCGAGCGGGCACGGAGACAGGGTGAGCCAAGAGCACGCCTGGAGAGCACCCGCAGGGGCTGGGGCCGGTGTCTTGAGGGAGCAGGCTGCCTGACTGGCACTAACTCAGGGACCCAAACTAGTCTGAAATGGGAGTTGTTTTACTCGGAGAGTAATTCCTCTTGTCTGCTGGTACTCTGGTTGTCCGCCATGCACGTCCCTCCTTTATGGACAAGGCTTGCTCTTCAGCATGTCTTCTCCTTTTTAGGTTGTTTTTGTGCCCTCTCTAAGAGTAATACCATCAACTGTGACTGGTGGCATTACAAAAAAAAAATATCTGAATTCCACATCCAATATCCCTAAAATGGGCAGAATGATCATACGAGTGTGTGCCCGGGTGGGACCTTTCTCTCGGAGCGCGATGCTGTGAGTGTGGGCCTCTGGCCGTGGGCCTAAGAAACCACGCAAGAGGTCTTATCACAGGCCCAAAGCGACGGGCGTCCGCTGGCAGCCGGGAGCAAAGGGCTCACCTGGCCAAAATCAACTGTAAAATGAGAGTCCTTTGCAGGAAGCTTTTGTCAGTGGGAAATGTCTATCTGTTTGTATACAGGGAGAAAATTCATTTGGGTTGAGTTAAGATTGTGACTTGGGTTTGGATGCGTAGAGTCACAGCATCAACACATCACACATTAAAAGAATATATTTTAAAAATACTAAATACATAACGTAACAAAATTATTGAGATCTTCATAAAGAAGTGTTCTTCATAATAAAAAGATGAAGGGTGAAGGATGAGAGAGAAACTGATACACAATACGATTTCATACTGCATGGTGAAGGTTGTTTCACTTTATGGGCTTTAGGATTTGGCTTGTAGCAGATTATTTCAACTGGAAGTACCTTTATCTACCTGTTTTGTAATTTGTCTGGGTCTTAATAAAGGAAATTACGTGCTTCAAGGAGAACTAGCCACAAAACTGTTGGTAGATTTCAAATGTTGTAATATATTAATATTGACCATTCAGTCGAGAATATGGTCAAAAAAATAGTTGAAAAAAACAACTCAGTACAAAAGAAGAAAAAATCCTCAAAACAAAATGGTAGAGTAAGGTTCCTCAAGCTGTGTACACAGACACTTAAAGGGTGGTAAAGTTTGCTCAGTACTTAGCTGCTGCACATGCTTCTAAAAATTCATTTGAGACGCTGCTTGGAATATCCGTGAATCTGACAGGCGGCCTCGTTGGTTAGCACAAGGATAATTCATTTGGCCCTGGGTGGTTTAGGAAAAGAGCTGCCAACACTGCATCCCAAAACGCTTAGGGAGATTCATCCCATGAGCAGGTATGATTCTGCTCTGTAGAAAGAACGAGAAAGCTTGTTCTGCTGCTTTACTAAAACATGAGCAATATGTTTGCACTTGTCACAGTTCAGATTTGCATTTTAGTATCTGCGTGGTGAGAACTTCTGGGCTTGCTTATACCTGCTAAACAGGCACAGGTAGCGTTTGTGTCTGACCAAAAGAAGTCTCTCCCCCCTGGCTAGCTGCTGTATTGCATGTCGAGCAGTATCTGCTGAAACGAGGGCTAGCGCTTGTCTGTTCCCCTTCAGACTCCTCCTGCTAGCTAGACTAGGGAAGGGTCCAAAAAGCCCGTTCTGTGCAATCATGCTATTTTTAAGGGCTGAAGCAGCCTGGCCTTGATTAACTGACTAATTACTGCCGAGCCGTGCTGGCAGGGGGTACCTGTGAGAGGAAGAGAGCTGACAAAGGCGATGGCACCTTTCTCCTGGTGTATAGGGACTGGGGGGGAGGTGGAACGGTGCAATGGTGACCAGGGTTTGGGTGGCTGCAGCAGTGAGCGTAGGGCGCCTCCGAGACTTCAGCCCTGCTGCTTCATCCAGCAGTGCAAGGAGAGTCCGCAGGGCAAGGCGCTCGCGCTGAGCTGGGCGTTAGCTGGGGCTAGGCTTCCGTTTTGGTGCGGTAAACGAGAAACACAGCTACCGGCGGCTGCCACGGCAGGGATAGCTGAGTAAGGCCGGCTCTGGGAACGGCCACTGAGCGTCAAAGGTGCTGAGCTTGCTGCTTGTTGCTGCGCCCTGTGTCCCTAAGAGGGTCACTGCCCTGCAGGGCCTGGGGCAACTCCTGCTCAACAATGAGCTGTGTGCTATTGCAGAGCAGTTACCAAAGTAAAATCTCAGTTGTTGCTCCACACCGCGAAGGCCTGAAGAGCTGGTGGATACGTAGTCGTGGTGGTGTGGCTTGTTGCTCCAGCTGAGCGTGAAGGAGGGAAATGACTCTCAAATAACACAGCTGCCTGCCCCTGCTCTCGAGGTGGCAGCGTTTCTTGATGTCAGTTTTGCCCCTAGAGCAGCGTGTCCTGAGATCACGCTGTCTGCCAGGCAGGGTGGCCAGAGGAAGACAGCAAGGATGCAGCACAGCTAGGGTGGTGACAGTAGAGGTCTTGGATGCTGGGCAATACTGGTTGATGCTGACTGATGGTTAACACTGAAGTGTCCTATGGTGGTGCTGGTTTTGAAGACCCGTATTGGGAAGAGCCATACATTGTAAAACTCTATCCATGGGGGACCTATGGCTGAACTGAATCTGGGCTCCCAGAAGATAAAGATGTTTTACCCAGCTACTTATGTGGCCAGATGGTCATCTCTAGCATTGCTTAACCAGCTGATCTTTCTTAGAAATTATTTGAAGATACAAAGCTCAAGACAAATGCTGACTGATTTTATTACCAGTAATATTTGCTAATTTTTAAATGATCAGTGTGTCTGCATGACCTAGTTCCGGCTGGGACAGAGTTCATTTTCGTCCCAGTAGCTGGCACAGCGCTGTGGTTTGGATTTCCCATGAGAACAATGTTGATAACTCCCTGATGGCTCAGTTGGTGCTGAGCAGGGCTTACACCAGGCAAGGACTTCTCAGCTTCCCCTGCTCTGCCAGGGGCACAGGGAGCTGGGAGGGGGCCCAGCCAGGACAGCCGACCCCAACTGGCCCCAGGGCCATTCCAAGACCATACGATGTCATGCCTGGGAGGTAAAACGCGACAACACGTAATGTACTGCTTGTGAGGAGAGGGAAGTCTGAGCCCTTGCTGAAATAGTGGCAGGGAGGCTCATCCCAAGTGCTTTTCTGATCTTTAACCTCAGGATGCTGCCGTATGTCTCTCCAAAAGAGCAAACAAGCAGCCTTGCCGCATGGACTTGAAGGTAGAGCGCAGTTGAGTTACCAGTTCTGAAGAGTTCACAACCTCACAGCAATACGACCAAAGTCTAGTCAACAGCCCCCAAAACAGGCATGTGGATATTCATCAAATCTGATGAGGCTCCTATTAATTAAGGTTGTTAAGTGGTAGTTACACTTTTGTTAGTATTACCATTTGGAGATTTAACTAACAAACCTAATGGGGCTACTCCTGCAAGATGTTAATTAGATATGGCAATTCCACTTACCATGCAGCCTCGGCACACAACCATCACACATCAATATTTAATTTAATTACTGATGTTGTGGTGCAAGTCACATCTGATTTAAGAGATAAATATGCTTAATTAATAATGAGATAAAACACAGTATGTCACCTTTTGTCATTTGAGCTTTATTAGGTGTAGTAAGTAAGGACAAATGTGCACACTGGAGAGGCCATGATGTGGTGCTCTGCATCTCTGCATGATCCCGGTCCTTCAAGTTACCTGAGCTCACACTGTGTTATAAATACAACAAATAGAGCTGCAAGTAGGCAGGGCACCATTCTACATAAAGATACACTTCTATCTTCAGTATTTCATAATTTACTTCATTTTTTTGCATAATCAAAGAAAGTGAACATTCATCTTGGATTATATGCAGTATCTATAGAAAATATTTTTATCAGGTTTGATCAGAGTATTCTAATTTGTGTTGATACGGCCTGGTACAGAGGGCAGGTGTGCAAGGAATGGTTCTGCAGCAGCATCCTTTGTCAGATGTCTTTCCATTGGCATTGGACATTCTCTGTTCAGAGCTTCCTACAAGAGGCTGTTGAGGAGAGTGTCCATCAGGCTGAGTTCTGGAAAGGTGCATGCAGAGAAATTGCTTACGACTTTGTAAAGTATGGGGGGAGAAAAGGACAGACAGCTAGGCCTTGAGGCTAGGTATGATGATTAACCATATCAAAGCAGCTTCCAGCCAGGACCGGATCCCTATTTCATAAGGGGCTTTATAACCTGACTGCCAGTCTTAGCCACAAAGACAGTTAAATACAAAACAAAATAATAATAAACAGGTACCATACAACCAGTGCACCAGATCTGGTGAAATTAAGGAAACTTCTCATGTTCATTTTTTTATGGATGATGAAAGCCTTAGAAGGTGCTCCTCTATACACATTGTCCTTTGTAAGCCTCTGCTTCCAGGGGTTCACAAGCTAGCACTAGAAGTTTGTGTGGGTTGAAACTTGCTATGCAAGATCTTTGCCTGGGGGCCATTTGGTTTGATGTGTTTGACAAAATTTTAAGAGCTCCTAAGTTAACTGCGCCAAACAAATAGTTTCCTAGAGGCTGAGAAGGTTTTTGGAACTTCCTTGAGGGAAAAATTCCCCATTGGCAGAAAATCTGTGAAAGCAAAAGCAACTCACGACATTGTAACCCACTGAAACACATGTGGTGCTCAGACCTGCCTGTAATTGTGTTTTCTACATTGCATATAACTCTTCTAGTGCAAATATCGAGATTAACTGGTCCAATGGGAACCTGTTGGGTCACCAAGAATAATTAGCGAAGGAGACCACTTCAGTGTGGTCCGAGAGCTCCTCTCGGAATCAGAAAGAGCTAGCCAACAAATGAAGACTGCGAAAGCCTTCAGCTGCCTGAGCCTGTTTGAACACCCACTCGCCCAAGAGAAAACACATGGGAGAATAAGAGGGGGGACACTCATGCACAAAGCGCTCAGTGGAGCAGTAGTCAGGGAATAATGGAAGTGCCAGTGCTTGCAGTGGGGGAGACTCTTCTTCAAGGATCACAAAATAGAACTGCTGTTTTTTCAGCCCCATGGCCCAGTGTGGTAGGTGGTCACCACGGCTGGCACTGTGATCTGTGGGTATGGTGGATGTACTGCAGAGCTTCCAAAGGGTGTGACTGAGGTGTGGAATTCGGCAGTGCTGAGCTCACACCTTCTCTCAGCTGCCAGAAGTGGGAGAGGCATCCCGGGACCTGTTCCCTCTAATTACGCTCCCTGGTCTTGACAAGTAAACGTATCCAGACTCAGAGAATGGGGGATGGAGGCATCTGTGGAACCCACAGCTCCACCAGCCAAAGCTAACGCTGAGGAGTGGTGTGTAAGGACCGCTTTCCCCGTGAGACCAGCAGCCTGAATGACTAGCCAAGAAATGCATGGCAGACAAGAACTAATCCTCTTTGAGAAGAACCTGTAATTTTCCCCCAGGAGAGAAATAGTGCTACAGCTGGAAGGACAGGGTAAGAGCAGCGCTGCCTCCAGCTCCGTCTGAGCATACTGCAAAGGTACAACTTGCATGGGAACACTGAGGCTGAACATCACCGTAATGTACATAATAGTGTCTGTTCGTCTGAAGGGAGAGTGGAGGCGATCATCCTGTAGCTCACAGTGATGTGGCCTTCAGAGGATGCGCAACACAAGTTACAGCAAGGCCATGGGTATGCCCCGGGCAGAGACAGGCTAGGGTAGCTGTACCAGCATCAGTAGCTAAAATGGAGATGTAGCAGAAAATTAAGCTCTAGTAATGAAGTTGCAGAGGTTGATGGAGGCTTTGTCCTGCTGTGTGGGTAGCAGTTGTATTGCTGTGTGAGGCACAGAGTCCTGTTCCGCCTCCCTTGCAGCGCTGCTTTGGTAAACGTTTGTTTCTTCCCTTTTATTTCTGAGAGCTCGCAGCCTAATCCTGAGGTGGTCCTGAATGCTCCAGTTTTATTTTGTCATGGGGAGATTTTATAAGTTCTCCTGTGGCAGAATGCGGGCTGTGTGCGTGCCACAAAGTACAACCACGAGCTGATAGCGTTAGAAAACGCTGATCCTCTGTGGAGCCAAAGGTGTGCAGGAGAGCGTTGGTATGCTTTGTCTCCTCCTCCCAAATTCCTGCCTGTCCTCGCGGGGGAAGAGCTGAGCCCGCTGGCCCAGAGAGATGAACACGTCAACGCCGCTGGCGCCTGCGTGTGTGAAATCCCCTCGCCCTCTGTGCACAGGACACTCCAGGGCAGGGCCGGGGGCTGCCCCCCGCGGTCCCGGCGGCAGCAGCCGCTTCGCGCCGGCGGTTGTGGTGCTTCTCACCCGCGCAGCCCGCCTGGCGTCCAGGCTTGCTGGTGCCTGTGGGAGATGAACCTGATCCTCCAGCTCTCCTCGCCGTTCGCGTGCTCCCTACAGACTTGCTTTTGCATTAAAGTGCCCCAATCTGGTCTGGGGACGCGGGACGGCAGCAGCATGCCACTGATCGTTATTGACAGCAACGACTGCAGATTAGGATATACACCCAGATGACATCCAGCAACGTGGGCTGGAGCAGATTAAAGATTAAAACAGTCATTCGGCAAGGGAACAACAGTCACCTTATCCTTTCAGTAGAGAACTGTTTCTGGCCTCTGCAGCTTAGAGTACCGCCCGATACTCTCGCTGTTCTCTTCATTTATACTTGGGCATATTTCTGAGAAGCCGCAACTTATTTAGATCCCCTTTCCTGTGAATGAGTGGTTTAAAACTGTTTCTTCCAATGTTCATTATTTTGCACTTGTCTATACTAGTAGCGAATGGAGTTGTGTTGCAGAAGACTCACAGCTGGATATGACAGAACCAGATGTTCACACCCTAGGCCAGACACAGCTGTTTCTCTGTAGTTGGCAAGGGACGTAGAACAAGTAAAAGCAGAGACAGCAAGCCTGAAAAAAAATCTAAGGTAATCAGGCTGAATATGCCTGGAGATTTAGGCCATCTGGAAGATTGCCAGAGGGCTATTTATTTTGATGTCTACACCTGCTGAATGGGAATGCTTTGTGTGAACTCAAAGCATTAAGTGATACCGTCTCTCTCTCCCTTTTTCAGCACTCCACTCCCTCTAGGCAGTGTCGCTTGCTTGATAAATTGTGCTCTGCAACTTAGATTTGGGGGGTTTGTGGCTTTGGGGTTTTTGTTGGTTTTTTGTTTTGTTTTGGTTTTTTTAAAGCCCCTGAAACTTACCTTGTTTCCCAGCTACTGGTGAGGGTAGAAGGAAAGTGCTGCAGCACTGGGGCATAGAAAGGGAACGGTGTCACAGAGTGCCCCTTGGAGGGCTGGAGTCTGTGGGCAGTGTAATCTGCTGGGTGTGTTGTGAGCCACTGGAACAATTGTTTTCTTTGCCCCATTTATAGTTTATTGGGAGAGAAATTCCCGTAAGCTTTTTACCGACCGCTCTGTGCACGCTACCCCTTCCTGCGCTCAGGGTAACGCGTTTATCCCGTGCTGCCCCAGCCGGCTCAGCCCTGCTGGCTGCGATCCCCTTTCACAGACAGCATGCGCCTGCCTTGCTGTCATCTTGAGAGCTCTTGGGATCTTTATTTTACAGAAAGTTTTGGTGCTGATAGTGGTGATGAGCACGCTCCTACAGTGACAAACCTTTGATTAGGGTGATTTTGCAGGGCCAAGGGAGGACTTTTGGGCAAACAAGACCAAGAGAATCTGAGATAGAGGGACCACTATCTTAAAGTTGCTTACAGGTTAGCGGTGTCTGGGAAGATGCTGGTTTCCCCGAGTCCCTGTGCTACTGTAAGGAAATGAGAACAGGTTTCCCTCTTGCAGGTGAGAGAGCAGTTACCTTAAGGAGAGGTGTTCACTGCTGCAATAGTAATCTCTTCTAAACACACAGGAATCTCTCTTCTCTTCTATTTGATTTTTACCAATGTTTTCCTGGTCACTGTTCTGATGCATTCAGCATAATTCTGTGAGCGATCTTCTACTCTCACGCTCTCCGCAGCCAGTAGCAACGTGGATTTTGCCACCTCCCCAGCGTGTGCCGAGCAGTCACCCTGTGGTAGCTGACACGCAGCATATGCCGCTGCACTGATGATAATTGTGCCCACTGCTGTCAGTACCACTCCTGCTTCTCAGATGTGCAGCAAGCGTTTTCTTTTTTGCTCATGCACGTGACAGTTCTTCAAATGCTATTATTGTTCTGTACTGGCTTTGGTGGGGATAGAGTTGATTTTCTTCATGGTAGCTCATATGGCACTGCCTCTTGCATTTGTGGTTAAAATGGTGTTGGTAACACACTGATGGTTTTGTTATTGCCAGACAGTGCTTACAGAGTCAAGGCCTTTTCTGCCTCTTACACTGCTTCCCCCCAGCAAGTAACCGGGGGGTGGGTGAGAAGCTGGGAGGGGACACAGCTGGGCCAGCTGACCCCAAATGACCAAAGAGATATTCCATACCATATGAGGTCGTACTCAGAAATAAAAGCTGTGGGAAAGGAGGAGGAAGTTGGGGGATGTCGAGAGCGATGGTGTTTGTCTTCCCAAGTACCCATTGCATGTGATGGAGCCCTGCTTTCCTGGGAATGGCTAAACGTGTGCCTGCCAATGGGAAGTAGTGAGTGAATTCCTTATTTTACTTGCACACACAGCTTTTGCTTTACCTCTTAAACTGTTTTTATCTGAAGCCACGAGTTTTCACACTTCTACTCTTCTGATTCTCTCCCCCATCCCACTGCGGGGGAATGAGTGAGCGGCTGCGCGGTGCTGAGCTGCCTGCCAAGGTTAAACCGCGACATGTCCCAAAGACAACAGCCAGTTCAGTGGATTATCTGGAAGTGCACCGTAATTCTCCCTCCATTTCCCCACCTTTGCTGAAGGAGACAGTGGCTTTCCTAACCTTATTCTTATGGAATATCTGTTTCTTAACCTGACCGCGTCGAGGAAAAGCTGATGCGTTACGCCACGATGCTTTGTCAGAGGAAGGAGATAGAGTCTTTCTTTGATTATCTGCTTGGTTTCCATTAGCAGATGGGTGAACTACAGAGTACTCTAGCTGACACCTTTGAAGGACACCAGATTTTAAAACAAATAGAAGGAGATCTACTGTGTGTTATAAGCAATAATCAATAATTAAAAGCCTTGTTAAAGCATTGCTGAAGAGTACTTCAGAAGAAAAGTAGTTATACTGCATTTCATGGTTAATTCAATGTCAATTAGCTGATTGTTAACTTCCCTCCAGCTAAATCTTGTTCAGCACAGAGAAGAGAAATCAAAAGCATTCTAGCTTTAACAAGCCCGGCGTTTCAATCATTCATCTCTGCCTGCAGGCTCAAAATCAATGTCAACAGGCGTTTCGCTGGAATTTTATCAGCCATTTCTGCATGTCACTGTTTTCTTGGCTGCCCTGATTGTCCCTGAAAACCGTCCGTGGGAACGGGGCTTCGGCGGGAGCAGAGGGAGCAGGGCCCGGTGCTCTAACGCGGCGGGCGGCGGCCGGAGCTGGGGCCGCCCCCGGTGCGCTGGGGTGCGCTGGGGTGCGGGGCGGGGCGCTGGGGTGCGGGGCGCTGGGGTGCGCTCCGCTCCGCTCCCCTCCCCGCCCGCCAGGCGCGCGCAGCACCGCGGACAGCGCCCCCCGGCCCCCCCGCAGCACCGCGGACAGCGCCCGGCGGGGGGGGGCGGCGGGGGGGTCCGTGCCCCTGCCCCCCCCCCCCCGGCAGCAGCCGAGCGCCCGCCCCGGAGGGGCCCTGGGGGCGCGGGGGTCCCGTGCAGCGCGGGGGGGCTCCTCTGCCGGTGCTGAATCGTCCGTAGAAAATTGGGTCAGAAAATAACGGGCCAGCTGTAAAACTCGTGGGACGTCACAGACGTTCCCGTTTGCTTCCCGATGACGTCACTGACGGGGAGATTCGCTTCTGTGAAAAGCGTCAGGGACGAGCGCCCGGCCGAGCCTGAAGCCAGGCGCTAGCGGGGCTCGGGGCTCGTCTCGCTGTTACGGAACTTGAACTGGGAAGAGGCCGCTTTCTGCCCCAGCCCAGTGCCCCTGGCTGCTGCGGCCGGCCGTGGGCCGTGCGGCGCGGTGCGGCGCACTCGGGAGCGGCACAGGGGTGGTGTTCCCTGCTCCTGCTGATTGCAGACCTGGTCTGCGATGCTTCGGCTTCTCTCCTCCCTTACAGCAGTGCAGACAGCGGATCCATGGTGATGATTTCCATCTTCTGTGACCGATGCGGAGATTGCCTCACCACAGAACGTACTGGTTTGAGCTTAGAAACCTGCCCCATTTTCATCTTTCAGCCCTACCACGACAGTGCGCAAAGCAGCCAACCTTCTGGGAGCTCAGGGTAATTCTGCAGCCTGGACTGCTGCAAACGCTGCAGCGTTGTCTTCTCTCCTTCACGCTGGCTTCCCATGCTACTGAGTAATGCTGTGCCACAGCCAAGCCCTCAGTCCTTCCTTTAAAGGTATTCTACCCAGCCTGCGGCTCTGGGCTCAGGACCCCTGTTTCCTGCTCTTTAGACCAAATGAAACCATCCGTCACGAGACATTGGCGCTGTCATCACAGAGGTTTTTGGGGTTTGGCTCAGTTTTGGATGTGGCTTTCCAGGAGGTACAAACAGATAGGGTTTGGCTTGGAGCTGTCCACGCTGTTGCATCTCCCGCCTTCAGTCCTTGTGGTAGAATTCTTTCTGGAGTGTTGCGTTACGGTTTTGTTCGTCTAAATTCTGTCTGTAAAAACTGCTGTGGTGACACCCACAGTGTCATACTCAGTGGTACTGCCTGTTCTCTCGATTAAAAAAATATAAATGACAAAACCAGTTTGTATCCGTATGAGTGCCCTACATGTCCAGTTGTTATAACTCTCTTATTCCTTCATTCATTCCCTCCGTCGTGACGAATGCTTAGGCGGGGTGTCTGTGGATATGCGGATCTCCGATGGGCCTGGCAAACTGCGCATCCGTTCACTCTAACAGGAGATCTGTGCGGACTACCAGGGCTGGATCCGTATGTGTCTCCTCCCTGGTTTGGGGGTTTGGCTGGGGTTGGGTTTTCTTGGTTGGTTATGAGGGTTTTTTAAGTAAATTTTCAGCTCAGCTGGTTTGCCCCTCTTTTTTTTTCCCCTCAGAAAATAAGCTTGTGGACAATACCATGGGTATCAGCTTTGTGTGATGTATGTGAAAAATAAGTTCCAGCAACATTGTTATAGATGCTTAAGTATGTGAGATGACCTCTGATTGATGTTCAGACAGGGGCCTGATTTTCAGTGCTATTTTAGATAATTTTTTAGGCATTAGATTTGTTTCTAATTCACAATGACCCAAACCAATGAATGTTTAGTTCCAGTTACTCTTGCCCTTGTCATTATTTCTGTGGCTCTCTTAATAGTGTTTTTCACAGGAACCAGTAGTTGGCTGTGCAGAAAAGGCCGTGTCACACTGGCGTGCTGCTTGCTAATACAGTGAATTAAGGTGGATTTATAAGAAAGAGAAACTTTTATTTTTTCCAGCTGATGTGTCTTTCTTCCCCATCATTTTATGATTCCTTCTGTTCTCCTGCCCTGTGCTCAGTTTGAAACCGTTGTCGCCAAACATCTACTAGGCAATCTAGCAAAGGCGGACCAAAGATAGGACTGACCTACTCATATCTCAGTTCAGAGGTAACGTGGCTGTAAAAATCTGTATCAGAAGGAGAGACAGACCTAACCCGTGCAAATAAGTTATTGGCCCCGTACGGAGGAACAGAAACACTCCGCGTGTATCATACTTACACGAAGTTCATTAATTTTGGTAATGGGCAGGAGACCCACTCTGTTGCTCCAGTTTGTGTGGTGGTGGTGGTGAGGCATCTACAGAGAAGCAAAGTAAAGTACGGGTCAAACCAAGCCCACGCTGTTGTACCACTTGTGTCTGAAGAGCTGAATCCTACAGCCGATCTTCTAACAGTTTCAAACATACTTGCCTTAATGGCTAGCGCTGAATTTCTGATTCTGTTTTCCTGATTTTGCTGCAGGTTTGATGATTGCTGTTGTGACACTTCTGTTTCAGCAGGGCCCCTGGTGACAGTGATGCTGAGGAAAAGTCCAGCTCAGGTACTTGCTGCTCAGAAGGTCCTTCATCACAATTCTAGTTTTCTCTACTTCTTCCTTTTCTTTTTTTAAGACAATAGATGCTTCCATTCCTCTCACAGGGAGGTAGACTATTGTTGCCGTAATAGAGCTTTGGTTTTGTGCTACTGTTCCATGCTGCCTTTCCCTTGGCTTTTGGATGTTTTGCTTGACCCCTTCTTAGATGCCCTTATCCTTTCTTCCCATGTTAAAGTTGGAGGTAAGCATGTACCGTGAGAACTCCAGAGCAAGGAGGCTTTATGGCTTCATAATACACAACGTGTAAATTCAAATACCAGGTCAAATGGAGTTCAGAATGGGAGATAGGAGATCGGACAGGCCTCTGATTGCTTTTGTTCAAGAAAAAGCCTTTGTAACAGAATTTTTGTGAAGTACGTAGAGCTATCGTTAAAGGTCTAAGCTAAACCATGCTGCGTGATGTTAGGGACTAGAGCTAAAGCAAAGTCTCTGGCTCTTCCCAAGGCCCCATTCTGTTGGACAGCAGATTTCTTTCAGGCTACAAAAAGGTGGGTTCATGCGTGGCGCTGGGTCTCCAGTCACACCGCACATACAAACCAGACTACTGGTATTGAGCCTCACGGTCTGCATTTACAACTGGGGGGAGGGGGCCAGGGAGGACAACGCAGGTTGGAGGTGAACAGCAAAGGACTCCAAGGTTCAAAACCGTTTCTCATCAGGAAGGTGCCAATCTTGCTGCCATTGGTGGAACCTGAACTTGATAACTGTGTCGACCTCTCTGTGGGCACACAGCTGTATCCTCACACAAATATGTCATGATGAGTGTTTGTTTTTCTAGTACAAACTTCTAAAAAGAAAGAACAGTCCCTTGTGGAAAGGCGTTCATGTGAGCTGACAAGAACCATCCTCTCTTTTCACGTTCTAAGAAGTGGTGTTTTCAGTGCAGGAAGGTGATGCTTGTCTCCTAGGATCTCTTTCTCTCACGGCTGCAGAAACAACAGCCAGCTCCTTTTTAGCCTAAATTAGCTGAGGATAAAGAAAATGAAACACTCTGGGAAAAATTCTGAGGGAAGCAAAAAGGGGGGTTGGAGGAAAAAAATCTTCCTCTGGAAAAAAATGAAACTTTTTAGAATAAAATATATTCTCCTATTTAGATTTTCCAATTTCTGGGACTTTTAGGCCAACAAAGAAAAAAGTGCCTTTTCCTATTAAGAAAATTGCTTTCACTTTCCTGCAATGAAGAGAGTTCTGTGTTTCTTATGGTGGAAGAAGTTGAGTGTAGCTGCTGAATAGCTGGGGTGGGGATCCGACTATCAATGCGTCACTAGCTAAATGCGATTTGAGATGCAGTTTGCTTTTCTGTATCTCAGATCTCGGGGCTAAACCACAAACTGTACATGACACAACTAAATTAATATTTAAAAATAATTACTTGCTGCCTGAAGGTAAACAGAAAAAGGGTAAATAATTGATAGCACTGGGACTGCCACACTGTAAGTCTGCTGAGCGTTTATGATGTGCTGTGAAGGTTCAAAGGGATTGCTCGTCTGCTGCCTCTGAAGGAGGGTTTTTGCTAATTATTCCAGGGCTTGTTTTGTCAGCCAGCAATGTTTTCAGAGCTGAAGCATCAGAATAGAATGCCAGCTTAATTTAGGCGAATCTCTAACTTAATTTACTAACTTTCCTTCCAAGATTTGCATTGTAAATGATAAGGTGATTTTCATATATATATATATATATATAAATGTGTTTTGTTTTCTTTATCCCATCAACATCTGAAGGGAAATTTCATGTGGTCTGCTGCCAAGAATGTAGAGTAGCTTGCATTTAAGGAGCGCTTACATAACATGCCACCCTGTGACAATACCTGTCTGCAGAGCTCGGCGATGCCTCGAGACCTGGCAGTTGCTCACTTTTCAGTGGTAAATATCCCTTCTCTTACAGCCCAGCATCAGAATAACCAGAGTGCAAAGTGGCAGCTGACCATAAGGAAAGGTCAGTGATTTCAGATTGATTCATTTTCCCCCACAGTCATCTTGCACCGATTATTGCATTGACAGTAAAAGAGAAAAAAAAAAAGCTGCCTCCACACAGGACTTCACAGTTTTCTGGCGTTAAAGCAAAGGATAAGAAAACACACTGGCGATGTGTGCAGATAGTCAGTAGCTGCAGGAACACAGTGTGTGTAAATAAGGTGCCGTATACCCCTGTCAGGGAATGGTCGTTAGATAAAACTTTTTAAAAGGGGAGAAAAACCAAGAGGATGCTAGGATCTGTCGGCAATGCCAGCTGGGCCACGAGATCAAATGGTTCCCAAAGTGTTGTTTACAACACGTATTTTACTCAGTGCCAGGGATGTGAACGTGGGTGGTTCTCTGTGCCCAGTCGGGTGATGCCTGGGACTGCATCACCGAGCTGGGTTTGCGTGGCAAGGTTTTGGTAGTGGGGGGGCTACAGGGGGGGCTTCTGTGAGGAGGTGCTGGAAGCTTCCCCCATGCCCGACAGAGCCAGTGCAAAGTCCTTTTTACTTTCGTTGCTTGAAAATGCAATCTAAGTTCTCACTTGGATTTTGCAAAAAAAAAATCAAATACCATGCTAAGGTGTATGAGCGTCGTTTGAAGACACGCAGTAACTCTTACGCTCTGTTGAAGAGCAGTGGGGTTTTAAGTGGAATCCATGAGACTTTTTCTGTCTGGTATACATCTGGAAGTGAACAGTAAGCACGACTAAATAGAAACATGGTGTGCACAGAGAGAGGGACAAAAGTATGTGCAGTCCAGAGCAGACAAATGGGAAAAGGTGGAGCAGCTATCGTATACGTAAAATGTTGCCGCAAAGAGGAGAGAGCAAGTACTCTGTTCTCCCGTATGTTCTTTATAATGGCTTAAACTGGGCTCTAGAGGGGGGAAAAAGGGAAATGCTGCTGATGGTAGAGGTGGGTCACTGCTAGAGCAGATTGATGGGGGGATGGCTGTGGAATCTCTGTGGCTGGAGATCAACAACAAGTCCAACAAATATTGTCTATAAGGGGTGATTTTAAGAGTACCTCAGTCCTGTCTCTCTTCCAGCCCTGGAAGTCCAGGGTTAATAACTGAGGTTAATAACTGATGTACGAGTCCGTGTATATTGGGTCCAAGCTCAACGTTCATGTGAAACGTGTTAGGGAGAGCAAGGTTGCCAGTTTCATGTTGCAATATTTGGATATTCCCATATGTCCTACCTCTGCAGGTCTACCTGAGAATCCCCATTCTCACTGATAAAAATAATACTATTTCTAGTCCTCATGGTTTCAGAGGAAGGCCTAGAAGTGCGGCTGCCTCCAGCCAGGAGGCTCGGAAAGCAGAAGGTGGCACCTCCCTGATGCGCTTTCATTGTACCACTGGCGGGGCAGGGAACTCTGGCTTTTTCATGCTTGGGGTTCCCAATGCAAGGAAAGGCAAACCAAAAAAAAGTCTATTCTGAATTCTGTTCCAACATTCAGGTCACCACCCTTCTCCTTTCTTCCCCACACCCAAGACCACACACTTGCACTTGCACCTCCAGGCATGCCTGTCTGCCTGCCAACACAGAGGAGGTTACCGATCTCATCACAGTTCTGGTTATCTTTCAAAGGAAAAATGTCCTAAAAGAAACCCCAAGAGCTCAGTGGTGCAACCCCACCCCCTGCCACGGAGCACGGCCACACTGAGCTGCACGCAGGCTGTGGAGAAAACTGCTTTTTTTCTTGTTGGGAAAGTGGCCAACGTGTTTTATAGGAAGCGGCCGCTAGAGGCAAGTCATCGTTGTTGAAGTCTTCGCTGCTTTAAGGGGTTGTGAAGCACTGAAACAGACTGGGGCACCTCTGGACAGCGCGAGGACCATAGGGGGAAATTCCATTTTTCTTACCTTTCTCTGGGAAGTTATTTTCCGTTATTTGCAGGAGTGTTTCATGAGGCCCAGGCCTCTGTTGTGTTACCAGCTCGAGGAAAATGGGGACTCTTTCCTGAAGGCTGGGGCAAACAAGCACAGGGCAGACCCAGGGTCAGATCCCGGTACCTGCTGATAGCCGGTGTCCACCCGCTGCTCCAGCCCTTCTCTTCTCCGTCAGAGCTGACTGCTCGGAGTGGGACATCAGCTCTTAGCTTATTCATCCTTTCTGTTTGATGTCTCTAGAAGTGGCTAATAAGGTGTTCCGAACTGCTACTGAGTCAAGCCAGAGGTTTGGTCCACTGGTCCAACACCTGGCCCGGCAAGGGCTGTGTTTCCAACACCCGTAACACGTACGACGGCCAAGGTTTGGCAGGTACAGAGCAAGCTAGAGCTTCCCCAGGTGCCAGGATACCCTTTACATTTGTTCCCTAATAAGTTTTGCCCACTCAGCAAGAGCCACCCCTCTGTTGCTCTGTCTTGCAGAGTCCTGTAAGTACAGACTGTCTCGAGGGGGATGTTTCCTCCTCCCACTTAGCAGCAATGAGGAATGATTTTCTAAAGTGGGCGCTTAGTAGTGGGCAAGACCCGATCCCTCTTCGGCAAGTTCCCAGCGGATCAGCCTGCCGGGTGGCGAAGGAAGAGCCTGGAGGGGTCCCTTTACTGTAAGCAGGCCTTGGACGCGGGAACGCTTTGTAACGTTTCCATCCCCTGCCAAAATCGTTTCTGTAGAGGATTTCAATCTGAAGTAGTAGGGTGAAGTTCTTGTTCTTCTCCAGCTCGTAAATACAGATATTTAAAATTCAGTCTTTTCTAGGAACTCGCTTTCGACTCTGTATTGAAGAAGGCCTTTTATAAAGGATGTGCTCACTCATGATGAATATTACAGACACAGAGGAAATTACGCTTTAAAAAAAATAAAATGGGAAATTTGCAGAAAGCATGAGGCTTTTAAAAAACTGCTCCATTTTGCAGGACTGGTAACATTTTCAGTCAAAAAGTAAAAGCTACTAGGCTGAACACGCCATTGCTTTGTCTTTAACAGGGAATAAATTGGCATTTCTACAAACAGTGAATGGTATTGCTAACGTGGATTTTGTTGGACTGGGAGATTTCTGCCAGGGTACTGATTTGGTTGTACTATGAGGCTGCTCCTGTAGAAAGGACAGTAGTGAAAATAGCTACTGAGCGTTGATTGAATCAAAAACTAAAAGCTGTCACCTTGAAGAGAACTTGCCTTGAAAACATCGAGGCTTTCGGAGGTGTGTGCCAGCAGCTGTGGAGCCAGCCGTCCGGTGAAGCTTCCCAGAGAATGCAGTAATACATGCAGTAAAGAGATTTTTTTTTTTTTTTGCTAGTGAAATACCCACTTGTGAACTGTTCATGGGTATAAGGGAAATGGATCTGAGGTCTTGCCACCTGAATTCCCCTCCTCTCCCGCGGCAGGTTATCAGCATGAAAACAGGAAATGAATTGGACACCATTAATAAAACATGAAGCCTTCGTGTTCAGGCTCTGTGCTCCATCGTTCAAGTATAGAAGACACTGTGTGAGAAGGAAACAGGAGACAAATCCACAAGTTCATTTACTCTTTTTAACTACACAGCAAACTTTGGCTCAGACTTGGAACTAAACCTTGCTTTTCTTCCCCTGAATTTATTGAAAAGCTTTTAAACCCTCGTACAGAAATCCTGAAGGGTTGTTACTGAACTCTGGGCAGTCTCTCAGGGCATAAAAGATTTTCCTAATAGATCTCACCAATAATTAGATATTGCCAATACTGTCTTTTACTCAAAAGTGTCTTTCACTGTGGTGTAAATGTTTAGACCTTGGTTCTGTGCATTTGCTCTTGGAGCTCTTTACATGGCACAGGCTATTTTCGCTGTGATAGATGCCTTGGTTTTTGCCAGTTGCTTGCATTTGTCATTTTAGGAATGTCCCAAGATATATGTACCTTGCTCTCTTTTGGGGGCTCATTTTTCTGGAAGGGAATGTGTGATTCACCTGTCTCATAAAAACGTTGTTGTCCACCAGAGAACAAAGGATTAGCCTCAAAGAATAGCGGTCTCTATGAAGTAGACTGAAAGACCCCCCCCACCCCACTCCCCCGCCAGCACCACCACCTTTTCTGTCTGTATTTTAAAACCATCTCATGAAAGCTTATGGTCACAGGAGTATGCAACCCAAGGATGAGAACTCACAAACCTGTTATAAAAAAGTCATGGGAACAAAAGTAGAAGACCCGGTTCCGCCAGCCAAAGAGGCCTTCTGCAGCTATAATAAAGGCTTGTTTTGCTCCATGGGGGAGTTTAATTGCAAAATGCTTAGCATAGGTGAATCATAAGGAGCCTAACCATAGGAAGAGGTTAACCACAGTTATAGGAAAGATTCATCTGAGGCTACAATAAACAAGTTCTTGGTGGGAAGAAACCAGAAGACTCTCCTCAGCTGTGGACAGGCGCACCCCTGAAACTCAAAGGCCGAGTTGCCGGTCCAAGGCAGGAATTCTCCTCCTGACCTTAGATGGAGCTTTTAGGAACTAGCCAAGTACAAGGTCAGGTGGGAAGATGTTTATGGGTAGTGGGAATTTTTGTCAGGCCGCTGTGGCTGGAACCACCAGTTCATCTCCCATGAGAGACAGTGGTCTACCACAGCTGTGAGTTGTAATCTGGGATTGTTAGGATTTCCATGTTGTCGAACAAACTGATGTGTCCTCACTGGTAAATAAATGTGGAAGCACTGCTTCCCGCATCCTGTCAGGAGCAAGAGGCTCCGGTCTCATAGAGATTTTAGGCCAGGTCTAACTTTCTGTAGTTATTTCTGTTTAGTCTCCTTTGAAAGAGCCTGTTTGCTAGATGTGCCTCTTGCTTAATTCCTGAAATGCAGAAGGAAAACCTCAAACCAGGTGAGAAACCTGGACAGTGAGACAATCCCCGTTCAGCGAAGTTACCAACTCAGTGTTACAGTTCAACTCAATTAATGTCATTTTCTTGGCTGCCATCTGCAAGTTAGATGATAGGAAATTGGATTTCACTCGCTAACGCTACAAAGGGGCAGTTTGGTAAATGTACATTTTCAGCCAAAATCATTAGTCAACCAGCAGGGTGGGATTATGTTTGCACTGAAGTTGACATTGCTCTTTGGTTTACTTGGTTTTGCTGCCTGGCTCCATCCGTAATGAGTGCAGCCAGGCTCCAATTCTCAGCTGTTTGAAGTTACTCAGTCTCAGGAGAGATACGCCAGGCAATTCACTGGACAATATTCAAAGTATTGGTGAGGTTAATTCTAATTGCACACAGGGATCTATAGTAACATTTCTATTTCAAGGTATTTTTTGTTACTTGGGTTTCGGGTCATATGAATTGTTTTTCTACGTGATTGCATTTCTGTTGTCAGAATGGCTAAATATGAAATATTGAAATTATTGTACAATCAGTTCGTATGCCAAAGAACTGATACTTTGGTTGTCTCGGAATATTTTTGTAAAAATTCTGAGCCCTCAGAATGACAATCTGAAAATATAAAAAAAAAAAAAAAGTCGAAACCGTTCTAATTCCCTCTGAAGGCTTTGTCTGAAAATACCCATCTGGCTCTGGCCAGCACTTAGACCGTGGGCCATGGGGCACTTGAGGACGGCTGGGATGCTCGGGCTAGTCCTGGGGGGGCTGCGCGTGCCAGGGGCTGCACAGCCCAAAGGCGTTGGGGCTGGATGGGGGATCCACAGCAAGGGGGGGATCCCCGGAGCACGATCGGGTAGAGCCACAGGGCCAGACGTGAGCCTCAGAGAAAGCCCGATAGATGGGCCCGTTCTGTCTGTTGGTCTGCTTGGGCGTGCGAGCCCGTGCGCCCCCTCACCACTGATGCTGGGGGGCTTCCACCTGAGTGGAGTCGTGCACTCCGGGGAAAAACGAGCAGCTGGTAAATGAAAGAAATGGATGAAAAGGGAAATGTTGGAGGCAGAGAAGCACTGCCCTGAAAAACCTCTTTTGGACAAATCCTTCCTATCCAGGAACAACCTTCTGTTTGCAGTTTGAGGTTATTGGGAGTAGAAATGGGAAAATTCTGTCAACGGTGAAGAATAATGCAGCGGAAGCCTTGCTGTTTGGGATCAGCTGAGTGGAAGTCTGAGTGAACGTGATCAATTGAGGGGAAGTCTGACTGGATGTGTTCGTGGAGGGGTGCCTTAATATGAATGAGAGGATGTGGGGCTGAGCAAGATTTATTGAGCCTAATTGAGTATTCAGTACTGGAGTAGGAGCAGGAGTCACTTCACTTAGATTGAAATACAACAGCACCTGGTGCTTGCTGCAAATACATTTTTCCTGGAAAAAAGAAGTAGTTAGAAATTGCCTTCATGACCCCTTTAGAGTGTTTTCTAGATAACCTATCTCTGTTCTTTTTGAAATATTAGTATTAAATCTCCAAATGGTTCCTGCTGAAAATGATGCCTCTGTTAAATCGCCAGTGCCCACCCAGTTTGCAGGTAGAGGTACTGGGTGCCCAGGGCCCTCTGGAAGCCACTCGCAGGTGAGTGACGAGCGGGAAGGCTGGGAAGGACCACTGGGACCAGCCCGGGGGTCTGAGCCCTCCACTGCAGTCATTCCTTGCAGCTTCCCTGCTGACACGGCATCTGATTTCCTTGTAAGTATTTCCTGCAACCAAGCTTTTAGCCTTTCCCTGGAGGAGTCTGCTATATGCCAGTCACTTTTTTATAGTATAATTTTTTATAGTATAATTTTTTTAATTTTTATTTTTTAAATTTTTTTGCATCTAGTCTAAACTTTCCCTTCCCCAGCTCCAGGTCAGTGCTTCTCATGCTGGAGTCTCCTGCCCCTCCCTCTCCCCATCCTGCTGCTTATTCACATTAACTGCAAGATAATTAGAGACTGATCCTGTCCCCTGAATCTTTGTTTCTCCAGACTGTGGCTTAAATCCTACCCTCCTGCAGCAAACCCCACTGAGATCCTCAGGTTTGGTCCTTTTGGGGCTGCTCTTGCTGTTGTATCTGGTTCTCAGCACAAAGTTCTTTGATATTGTAATGTTGTAATGGCAGGAGACCCTGGTTAAGCAAAAACAGAACCGGCCCTCCCTCCCTCCCTCTGGGGGTTGCGGGTTATTAACAGAGCTTTGCTCAGCTGAGCAACATGGAACTGTCAGGTCTCTGCCCACATTCCTGTCTTGCAGCTTCAAAATTCTCATACTATTTAAAAAAGCAGGAACAAGGCAGCTTCTATGGTCCCAGCAGATCCTCATCCTGGCATGGCTGCTGGCCTTTTGAAGTTGGAGGCTCACAAAATGCTACTGTCCATCTCTGTTCCCCAAGAGGAACAGGTCTGGGAACTAGATCCCCTTGCACCCCACTACGGGCTTGGCAAAGCCAGCTCCGAGGGGCAGGCACCCCCTCGACCCCCATGCCCATCAGGGAACCCTTGCTGTGAGCCCAGACCCCTGCCTGCCAGCCTGCCAGCCTCCCCCCTTGCTCTGCCCTACGGAAACTTTTGCGTTTAGTGTTACCTCCTTTCTTTAAGTTCGTTATGCAGCATTTTATCAGCTGTTTTATTGGAATAGAATTTAATTCTATTGTCTGCAAAATCAGTGTCTCGAGTGAACAAGTCCTTCGGGCTTGCTTGGCACAACCTACTTTCAATAGGTCCCTGTTACCCAGGACCTATTGGACCTTATTCCCAGGTGTTTCACGCTGTCTACTCCACTGCGTCGTGTGGAGCCGATACCAGGCTGAATGGTCTGCAGTTTCTTACTCCTCCCTTCCCTGGTCATCCTGCCAAGCGGAAAAGTTGCTTCACGTGCTCACTGCAAACCCTCCAACACTCATGCTGGACCGTTCCCAGGGCCAGGAATCCTGCCAGAGCTTCGTCCCAGTGCTATGCTCTCCCTTCTGGTGCGTGGACTGCTCTTCAAGTCACAGCGACGAGAGGCACCAGACCTGTGGTGCTTCTCAACCCCGGAGCGGGGACAGGCAGCGGCGTCGCAGCCAGGCGAAGAGTTCGGCGCTGTAGAACCAGGCCTGGTTGGTTTGAGCTCTTTCTATTTGAAGGCCTCTGGCACATGAAGAGCCCTCCCCTGAGTTTTTCATCCTCTTTCAAGCTGTTGTAATAAGCCTCTTTTTTTCAGTTGGCTCAGCTCGGCGTCTGCGGTGGGTCTCGTGCTGTGCACACGCGTGCCCCGAGACCCGGACTGAGCATCACCAAACTCATCTCGCGCGCATGCCGTGGAGAAGCGGCTGGCCCGCAGCGTGCTGTGGAGCTGAGCGGATCTGGCAGCAGCATCTGCACGACTGAAAGCTCCGTGTCACCCGCCCTGCGCTGCTGGAATGGCGGCTCTGTGCAGCGCCCAGCATTTGTCCCCGGGAAGGCAGGCTGCGCAGGCAGGCTCAGGAGCGCACGCGGCGTAGACTGGGTGCAGTCCAAGACTTCCACATCTGCAGCGTAACCACGGGAGGAAATCCAAGAGGCTGCATCTCCCTGAACAACAGCACCACTTACAGCCTGGTCTCAGCTGCCAGCCGGGGGCCAGGGCCGCAGAGCTGCGGTCCGCCAGCGCCAGGGAGGAGGCTGGCATCGGCTTCGGCTGTGCCTCGGGATCGGTCCCACCACAGCCGAGCACGCCCAGACCCCACATGGTGGCATCCGTGGCCGCGCCGGTCTGTGCTGGCGCCGGTGCCTGCTGAGCAGCTCTTCGTTGGGCTCAGCGGGGTGCGGGTGCTCCGGGCAGAGCCTCAAGAGTGGAGCAGAGATTTGAGCTGCTGCTTAAAAGCATCTCCCTGGAAAGCTGCTGCCTGCTGCTACAAAGGCCTGGCCAGCGGGAGGAAACCTCACGGCTTGTGTCTGTTCGCCATAGCCCGGGACGGTGGCCTGCCAGAGAGTTGCTGGGGCGTAACTTCGGGCGTGAACTTGAGATAGCTGGGATGAGGGTCAGACCTCAGCCCCTTGCAGACAGCCCCAGTAGCAGAAGGTATCTGAAGAATCCCACATACTCACACCCAATTTTCAAGGCCAGCGTTTCTCCCAGCGTACACAACCCTGCCCAGGAGGCTAGCCAGGGTTACGTTATCTGGAGTTTGAATCTGGACATGAGGAGGCAGGTGCTGGAGAAAACAGGCAGGCACATGAGCAGTCAAAGGCAAGAGCAAGCGTTTCAGGTCTGCACACTCAGCACATTGCATCCCATCCACGCGGGCTGGGGATGGGGAAGACGTGAGACAGGGAACAACCGGGGATGCGTTGCAGGGCTCCTGCCAGGCAGCACCAGGACCAAGCAACGCCGGTGCTCTGTGAGACAGGGGAAGGGAGCTGCTTAAGGGGAGATCCAGGCATCAAGAGAAAAATTACAATGGAAAAAACAAAGTGCATTGGGCTGGAATTCCTGAGGGCTGCGATGCGAGACCCCCCGGCTCCTCACGGTGTTTGCGCGTGGTGCTGTTGTTCAGGGAGGTGTTGCTTTTGTGATTGCTGTTGCTCCAGCTCATCAGCTGTACGGGAACGCGCGGGGCAAAGCACGGAGCTGGAGGCCCACGGCGCCGGGCGTGCTGATACCAAGAGCTGCCTTGGCTCCCCTCCTTCGGTGTGGCTTAGCGTGGCCCACGGTGGCCGTGGGGAGGTGCCCACCCCTCCCGTGGGTCAGTGGCCGCTGGAAGACGCTTCTCACGGGCCCCGCGGCCTCAGTGGGCTCGCGGCTGCCCGCCGCCCCCGGGGTGGTGCCCGATGGAGTCTCAGCAAAGAGAACGTTGGTGTGGTTTGAACGCGGGGTTTCGGGGCTGCCCCGCACTGGGAAGGGGCTTGGGCCACGGCTGGGTAAATGTTGGGTGAGCAGCAGTAGGACAGTGCCTGTGCTGGGAAGCGCTGCCAACACAAATCTCTTAATAGCCTTTCAGTCTCTGCAAGGCCTTAAAATCAATCGGAGGATTAACTAAGAAAAGCTGGTTTTACGGTGCATGATCCAGCTTTGTGCAATTGGATCTAACTTTGCTTAGGCAGAGCCCCCGTTGTGGCCGGGCTCGCTCACGTGCAGCCTGGGAGCTGGGAATGGCAGCGCTGCCGGGTCCCGCTGCCGCAGGTGTGACTGCTGGGGGGGGCACCGCTCCCTCCCGCTGCGTCCTCTCTTCGTTCAGCCTTTGTCCTTGCAGAAGCTCTCGGAAGGTGAGCGCCGACCCCTTCTTGCTGCCGGCTCCGTGCGGGTTCTGCGACGCCTTCGCCCAGGAGCAGGCACGTGCTGCGCCCCCCCTTCTCCAGCGGCTCCGGGCACGGGTGTTGGAGCCTGAGCCGAGGCTGGGGGGCGCGGGCACCCTTCCCCTGCCACCTGCACCACTCAGCCTCGTCCCCCAGGGCTGCTTCTGAGATGCCACCGGTGAGGGAGACGCCGGGGCGCCCTCAAGCCCGCGCTCGGGCCCCTGGCGGATCCATGCCCTAATCCCTTCGCTGGCAGCGGGAGCGATCGGCCCAGCCGGCGTCTGCCGCAGGCTGGGCGTGGGAGCGCCTGCGTAGGTTTTGCCGAAGCAGTTTGCTCTCTCCCAGGCTGGAAGTTGCTCCCAGTGACAGGGTGCGCGCCAGAGCTCTGCCAGGTCCCCGCGGGAGCCTGAGCCCCCCCCAAACGGGCGCTGGCTGCGCAGCACGGGCAGGTCTGGGTGTTCCCAGACTACTGGTCGTAGTGCCAAAGCGATGTGAGGAATAACGAAATACCCCCTCTAGAACTGAGCAGTCTCCGTTTTCTGGCTAAATTCTCCTCCTAAATTTTTCCAGGCTTGCTTCCGCAGTCCATGGCAGCTCGGTTCGGTCCAGCGACTCGGCGGTCGTGATGCGACGTAACGCAAAGTGATACCTGGCCGCCGAATTGCCCTGCGCTCCGGTATCTGCGCGGACTCGCGAGCCTCGCAGCTTTAGGCCCGTCAGCCACCAGGGGTTCATCTATGCAAATTTGCTACAAGAAAACAAGGTCTATAAATAATAGACACCTTGGGCCTGCGTGTCGGTACAAGGTGATCCGTTGTCTTGCTCGAAACGTAGCCGGTTGTATTTCATGCTCCTGTGCGAAAGTTACAAGGGAAGAAAAGTACCCAGGACAAACCCCAACCGTCGCTCACCTTCTGACCCAAAATCGGCGCGGAGGGGAAGCGTTCCGTGGCTGAAGCTGGCCTGCCGGGAAGCCCAGCCCTGGGGCTGAGGGGGGCTGTAAGAAACGCTGCTGCTGCTTCTGCCTCCGCAGCGGCTGCCTCCCTCCCCTCCCCGCTGTTTTTCTCAGCAGAAACGTGAGAAAGCTTATTTACACCATTTGCCCAGCAAAGGGCTGCTTTAGATGTTAACAAAAACCAAACCATTCCTAAATTGTACTGCCTTTAAATCTGTCTAAACTGAACGGATTTGCCTCACAGCCGTCTCGGCTCTTGGGAGACGCTTCTCTCCCGACGGATGCTTTGGGTGGCCCAGTATTCTTGGGAGCACAGACCACAGGAATCAGGTGAAATTATTTAATCCTCTTTCTATCCTAGATGTTGAAGCATTTCTATACCTGGAAATCATTCAGAAATGTGCAACAAGGCTGATGGAGGGGATAGAATGGCATCCGTAGGAGGCACAGCTCCACAGGGTGCGATTCCTCAGCCGGGAAAGAGGCCACTGCGGGACAAAACGATAGCAGTCTCTGGAGTCGTGGGGAGCATGAAGAAGTCTCCCAGAGGTGATTTGCTCACTGGCTTTGGTTCTTCAAACAGAGGAAGGTGTTCTTTGCACAGTGTGTCATTAATCTGCAGAAGCCTTGGTTGCAGAATGTTGTGGGTGCTGAAGGTTTACATAAATTTAAAAAAAATAAACTGGACAAAGTCGTGGAAGGAAAAAAAAAAGAACCTAAGAGCTATTGAATAACAAACCTCAATTCTGTCATGGGTAATCACTGCAAACTGTCATGCTCTGGGAGAGTATTGTGGAGAGGCATTGCTGCGAGCTTTGTGCTGTTCTGAGAGTCTGTTGCTGGACAGGGTGTCTTTGCTCTGGCCTCCTGTAGGCATTTGATGTTACGTTCCTACGCCTCTCCTCCCCCATGATTTCCACCCCCATCACCTTTTTCTGAAACTCACAGATTTAGTGTTACAATTAAGTTCTGCACTGAATATATTTTTGCTTTGAGAAGCGTCCAAAGAATTCTTTGTGAAGGCGCCTTCTGGCTGCCTGTACGGCGTTCTGAAAGGGACGGGCCTTTAGATAGGCTGGCAAGTCGTATAAATAGTAAATACATGGTTCTGAGAATTGAAGTTTCCCTGGGAAGCCTGAATCTCTAGTTCTGTAAGGGCTTGGTTATCAAACAGATGATTTACATCTTATTAGGTATTTCCATCTGTTGATAGAAAAATGCTCTATTGCATAATGTTCCTTTTGCTCCCAATTCAGTTCTCACCGCTGCCAGAAGTGCTTCTGGGCCCCCAGAGCAGCCTGTTTCAATAATTAACTCGGAGCTAGTGGCACTTTGGGGTGCTGGGTCTGGCGGGCGAGCAGGGAAGGCCAGCGGCGAGGGCCTTGGCAGAGCTGCCTGCCATGGGGCGCTGCCAGCGGGCGCCCGGCTGCGTGCCCCGGGGACGGCTCCTGCCTGCGGCTCTGCCCGCTGCTGCAGCTCCGGAGCGCCGACCTCGGGGCTCGGTGCCCACTGGGCTTACTGCCACTTACTTGAGAATGTATTTTCCCAAGCTTGGATGCAAATCTCCGTCACTGCTTTTCCAGCATATGCAAGTTTGTTCCCTTTTGGTCAAGCTTGGCCAAAGGACAGAACCTGCCCTTACTGCAGTCACGGGGCAGCTTTGCGGTCCAGCTGCCTGCAGATGTTCAAGCCTGCAGCCGCCAGAGCAAACGGGCGGCGTGTGCAACCCCGAGCGCGCTTCGCGTCGCTCGCCCTGTGTCCGTCCCACGCTGCCCGTCCGCGTGAGGGCTGCTGTGCCTCCGGAGGATGAGCTCGAAAGCCAGCAGTGCCAATAGCCATGCGTTCGTTCGTTGATACAAATCCGCATCTCCAAAGAGCCCTGAGAACTTTAATTACTCCAAAGTATCCCAGAGTGCATTCCCCTGTAGCAGTCACTGGGAATATATTATCCTTGCATGTAAAACAAAGAACCTGGAAACCTGTATTCAACAGGCAAGCAAAACAGGGAATATTTTAATCAGCAAAACGAGGGGAGAGTGTTGAGATGAGTGAAGAGAGGAGGGAAATGCTGGGCTCAATGCCTGGCTCCTAATCTCTAAACTGTCTTACTGTAGTATTGTGAAAGCCAGGAGGAATAAACCTAATACCACAGCTTCTTGCCATCAAGAAACTATGTATTAATACAGTACTGCTAAGGTAATTAACCAAATCAGACTTAGTCCATGCTGAAAAGGATTTCTTCCCCCAGGGATAAGCAGATGTCTCAATCTAATTACACAAGTTATTTAATCAGAACCAGAGGTCGGGTATCTAATGAAAATACTACCTAACGTGGGGGAGAGAGGTTGTAGCTCCGAAGCAGCACAAGCAGAGGGGGGATAGAAGCTTCCAAACCACTGCAGTTCCTAATGCTTTTCTGCCTTATTTCTATACACGACTTTAAGTAAGATCTCGGGATAGGAATTTGGAAAAAAATTGCTTGTGCAAACACATTCTAACAAGTTTGTTTTGCTGCCTGGTACGGAAAGAAAATTCTCCTATAAATGTGATGAGTGCTTCACCCACCCGCCGTGCTGACAGAGGAGCAAGCCGCTGTGTTCTGTCCGAGGCCGTCGGTGGCTCTGAGTGTTGCTGTTCTGTCAGCCGTGCTTCACCAAGGTTCAAACCCTAAGGGAGCCTAAAGCCTGCCGCCTGCGCCCAGTGCACGCGGTCCTCAGCGACCAGAAAGCACGCGCTGCGGGCTTGCAGGAAGGGTGCTCAGGGTGTTCTCGGGGGCGGGCAGAGCCCCTGAACCCGTGATTCTTGTGATACACAGGTGTCCAAAAAGCAAGGGGAGAATCATGCCCGCCGGGACGGCTGCGTTGTGATCGCCAGGAGCCAGCGCGTGGGCTGACTGATGGGACGGACACACGCCTGCGCCAGCCCCGAGAAGGCAGAGGAGCCGAATTCCTTTAATTTTGTTATAAATGGAACCCAGGTACTCCTAGCAGTTGTCAGTAACTTAGCTGCACGTAAGGGCCTTCCCCGCATGCTTGGAGGTAGCTGCTTTCAGGTGGAGCCTCGAGGAGGGGCACGAGGCTCCGGGCAGGCCCACCCCTCTCTGTGCTCCCTCCAGGCTCCTGCCCATCGCTCCCGGTTTTGTGCATTCCGTAGGTGAGGGCCTTCCCTCTCGATTTCTTCCCAACAGCTTCGTCTGCATCCCCACCAGTGCAGCCCAGTTCCTGATGCCAGCCGCAGCGTGCTGCTCCTCTCGCTGGCTTGCCAGCCCCCTCCGTGTCGGGGCCAGACTGGCCAGCAGTGCCACGTTGCCTAGCGATGCGTTTCTGGCTGTCCCGTCTCATTAAGCCGTTCGAGCCGCACGCACCCACGGGGGAGTCGGGAACGCCAGCCCCGGCTGCTTTAATTGGCTTCTTGTGTGTGTGCGCACACGACTGCAGGCAGCGCCGAGCCTTCCCGAGCGACCGCTGACAGGCAAGGAGTTAAACGTGCGGCTGTGTGGGCAGCCAGCCGCTGCCTCGGAACCTCTGTACCGGAGGGAGTGGGGGCAGCTCCCCCGAGATTGGGATTCTGCCCATTTTTATCTCCAGGACTCTCTTTTCCCCCTCATTCCTACCCGTCGGTTCCAGCAGGCTTGGTCCCACGGGCGCAGGGATGGGCAGGAGGTGGCTCCTGCTCCGCAGCCCAGCGGCGGGCGCTTTTGGGGAAGAGCCCGGCTGCTCTCCCCCGCTGGGGTCCCCCCGGCCCCGTGCGTGGCTGGAGACTGGCTGCAGACCTGCGGGGTGGTGCGGGGGCCCGGCGATGCCCGCACGTGTTTGCGCCCACGGCGCGCCCCAGCGTCGCTGCCGCCGAGCTGCGCGGGCGCGAGGGCCCCCGGCGAGAGCAGCAGAGCCGGTGCGGCGCCGGCCGATGTTGCCCTCGCCCAGGGAGAGAAGAGGAACACCACGTCCAGGACAGCCACGTATTTTGCTTTCAATTAAGTGAAAGTCTGGAAAGATCTGAAAGACTTTGGGCTTGCTGGCCACCTGTAAGCTTGTCAGGTTGCTGTTGGTTTTATGCTGCCACCTAAAAAGTTGTCCTTCTGATGCACAAAGAGTTTAAAATAATAGCTTATGATCACTTTGATTAAATGAGGGTAGAGGGAAAATGCTGTTCAGCTGAAGATTTCCTTCAGTTATTTAAATTTATGTGTATTTTTCTTGATTAGTTGCAATGAATCTTCAAGTGACGTTTTGTCCAGTTTCAGTACGTTTGTGTTTTCTCTGCTGTGTATATGTATGAAGCGACAAGCACATCTAGAAGAAACAGGCAACCTTCACCCACGGTCTGCGTTCTGAAGCACAGAGCATCTCTTTGCAGCAGCTGAACCGAAGAAATGGGGCATTTCTGAACATGCAGTTTTCGACAAATCGGTTCTGATCTGCTGCGAGACTAAAAGAAAGAGGAACCAAAGTGCACCGCCACTTGAGTTTACGAGGTATCCATTCCATTCTTTAAGAATCTGCTCCACTGAGGCGTATTTGCAAAGTGTGGTTTCTCTTTGTTCATGTAGAAATCCACCGACAAAAACTCATGTGCAAAAAAGAAAAAAAAGGTCTGCTTTTCTACCAGCACATACAAATGTCAAAACTACAAATTGAGCACATAGCCAGGGCGGGGGGGTGCATGTTAAACTTTTCTCTGTGAGCTGACAGCTGTGCAGAAACAACTGAAGCTGAGGTGAGGCACTGCACGCGCTGAAATCCTGACCCTGGATATTAGCCCCCCCATGAGGTAGGGCTCATCTAGGGGATTTAAACAGTTCTGACTTGCCAAACCACAGTGCCCCAAAAGAGAAGTCACTGGACGATAGAAAAAGGGATTGACAGAAACAGAAATAAAGATGAAATGTGATGTCTGTTTAACCTGTTTTTCTTTACTTCCATACCTCGTTACGTATTCTGACTTCTTTAACCAACCTCGTATTGAGAACTCCTCTCTGTTTTTAAGTCCCCCTGGAATGACTGAGGCGCTGCCTGCCGGAGGCGTGCAGGCTCTCCCTCTCCCCGGCCCCCTGCCCTTCCCCGGGAGGGACAGGCGGGCGCATCGGCAGGCAGACCTGCACCCGAGCGCGTCCCAGGCGTCACCACCTCTGCGGGCCACCGGAGCGTCACCGCCTCCGCGGACCACAGCAAGAGTACGGCAAGTCTCTGCGCTGCTGCTGAGAATTTTGTTGGTCAAGTTGTAGGAAATGTTGACCCAGATAAGTGGGGCTGGGAGGAACAGTGTTCCGAGCGGCAGCAGGAGCGAAGGGGTGACGCGTCGTTGCACCACTCCTCGAGAGAAAGACCGGGTCCCGAGGGCCTGTGGACTGCAGCGGGAGTTTGTCAGCCCGCAGTGCAGCTAAACAAAATACAAGAAATACAGGCTGTGGCGCAGATCAGAGCTGGGCCGGGGCAGTCCTGTAACCAGTCTGAGACGTGCTGGGCCCTCGCCAGCGAGCTACTCGCAACGCACAAGGAACAAAGAGAAATTTGACTTTGAACTGTGCTGTCCTATATCCAGAAGACCAGTTGCCTTTTCGTGTGCTGTACGAATACTGCGCTGCTTCTATCACCTTGTGCCTATTCCGCACCAAAGGCCTGAGCGGTCTGCCTTCTGCACCGTAGCGTGCGTGGCGTTGCGGCGCCAGACCCCCTGCCAGGGCGTCTGTGGCGGTGCACCAGGTGATGGCTCTCGTAGCAGCGCAGGATCCGCTCCTGCCTCGTCAGCTGGGCGCTGCGGTGTGGCACGGGCAGCCTGCATGCAGCCCTCTGAAACACAAACAGTTCATGAGAAGGAGATTGAGGAGCAGCTCTTCTCTAAGATTTGCCCACTTAAAACCAGCCTGTGGAGCTGTGGCTTAGTCCCTGCTTGTGAAGGTTTCTCTTCTAGAAGCAAAACTGTAAGTGTTGGGAATGATCTGTCATTGCAGATGTGATGATCACTCTTTGAAAATTCGGTTAATTAAAGCCCATTCAGCTTGGACGGTGAGAGGCTCAGGGTTTTTCTTTATAGGGAGCAGCAGAATGAATGTTTAAGATGAGATACGGGAGCAAGGTTTTGATTGTGACTACAATGTATGGCCGCTCGGCCCGTTGCCACTGGGACCAGCAGAAATCATTCTCTGCAGACAATGCATCTCCCTGAGGCAGATGTTGATGGGGAAGAGGACCTGTGTTCAGAGGGACAGCCTTCCTGGCAGTGGCACTGAGTGTGGCCATGCTCCAGGCTGAAAGCAGACACGGAATTAACGCCTCCTCCCATCCACGTCTGTGGAGAGCTTTTTACTGGCGTCAGTGGCAACAGGATCAGAGTCGAGTCTTAGGGCTCTTCCCCTGGAGCTCAGAGTTGTTTAATGGAATAAAGTCTGAGTTGTAATTAATTGGCTTCTGCTTCTCCTGCAGGAAAGAGTTAACGAAGGCAAAGCTTGTCTGGCCAAGGGGCTGGTACGGCTCCAGCAGAGCTATGATTCACAGATTGAACATCTTGCCAAAGCACGGAGCAGGCTCCTCATCCTCAGCTCCTCCTATCCCAACAGTAACAGTGCGAACTGGTCCAGCATCGTGGATAGAAAGGTTTGTCCCTTACAGCACCTGCTCTTCCCACTCGGCTCAGTGTTGTTTGTTTGCACGTGAAATCGTTGTCTGCCAGGTAAGACCTTGTGCACCTTGCTGGTTTTTGTTGTTTCTGTGGCGCAGCCCCCCCAGTAATCTCGTAACAGCTCTCTGCAGGACTGAAGGAAGCAGAGGTTAATAGAATAATTTAAATGAGTAAGGAAATGGCCAACGGGAGGACAGAAACAGATAGACTGCTGGGAAGCAGCGCACAAGGAGCAGTTACTGGGTGAACTGGTCAAAGACGGGTCTTGGAACTGACCAAGTTTAACGTTTTCATCGTTGAGCTTGGCTGAAGAAGAGGAGGGCAGAAATGAACCTTGTTGGTGGCATCATCCTTAAACAACCACACTTAGTGCCACCCTGTCCCAGGTGTGCTCCTCCACCCCGACTGCTCACCGCTTCCCTCTCTGCAGAGAACGAGGCCAGCGAAGGGCCACCAGCGGCGTCGCCTCTCTCTGCTGGCGAGGTTCCCCCTGCACTGCCGGGCCCCGGTTCCTGATGCGAGAAGAGCTCAGCGAGCAGGGAGCTCGGGGTGCTGAGGTGCGGGCGGGCAGAAGCAGAGATGGGCAGTCTGAAGGCTGGTGCCTGATTCCTGTTCTCCAGAAGCACGTGATGACCTGAGAAGTGACTTTCATTAAGAATGAATGTCTTCCTTCCTTCCGAACTCTTGTCCTCTGCCTGAGTTATCACAAGGGGGCCGATGACGAGTCACAAAAAGAGCAAAAATTATGACAGAGGACAGCACCGGCAGAAGATAGGGAGGACTCTTGGTCTTGATGACGAGCTGAATTACACCGCTTTGAATCCAGACTGGCAAAGCATAAATACATGGATTAGCACCAGTTTAACAGATTAAAACCTGAGGTAGAGCGTTTAAAGAAGGGATAATTTGTAGTAACAACAAAATTACAGGGATTCATCCCTTCATCTCCCAACCCTCGCATCTCAACCTTGCCACGGAGACAATTTCTGCCTCCCCATTCTTTTACATCTGTACATTTTTCAGAACGTCCCATTTTGGGTAGCCAACCTGGGAAGCGTGGCCCGTCAGCGTGGGAAGACCAGGTCTGGAACTGTGCATCGTTGGAGTGGGGAGAATAATGGAACACGCATATCCTACACCAAATCTGTTTGGAAAATGAAAAAATGAACCATTCTCCATGCCATTCCCCTTTCTCAGCAGCTGGACTCTGCAGGCTGCTACGCCGGCTGAGGCCACCCCGGGTTGACCTTGAGGGACAAGCACATGAGCGCTCCCGGGTTTGCCCGGCTCCGGGCATGGTGATTCCGCAGCTCCCGTTACTCGCTGGTGAAATAACGGCTGCTTCTCCTCCGTGTTCGAGTTGGTACTAGATTGACAAGATCGAGTGACGGCACAACGGTAGACACCTTTATCTGCTGTATGCATAATCTTTCTTGCTGAACCCCCGCCAAACTCATCCCCAGGTCTTATCTTTTCTAAACTGAGTATTTATTCATGTGGTTGTTTTATGTAAACTGCGAAGAGCCTCATTAAATGGAAACCTTAACTCAAAAGCTTCATTATTAAGGTGGAACAGAGCTCGGAACACACAGAGTGCAATTACCAGTCTTTGGTGTTATTTTGGGAAGAAATGCTTAGTGCCTCGGGCACCCGACGCAGTCCGGTGCTGAGCCCTTCTGTCACCCCAGCCTCGCTCATGGAACAAGCCGGGCTTCGGGGTGGGAGCTTCGGTGACCGTTACGCAGGAGAGGGGTCCCAGGGCCGAGGAGAGCAGCCCTCCCCGGGGAGAGGCGGGCAGGGGCACCCCCGGCCCCTGCAGGAAGAGGCGCAGAGGGGACGCCGGACCATGCCCGCCCTGGCAAACCACGAAAATCCCGCACAGCTTCTGGAGGAGAACTGGGCCGGGTGGGACGATGGCGTGGGTGTGCAGCGGCTATTGCTCACCTCATTGCCCGGCACTTGGTGCCAGCAGCACCTTTGGAGCTGGCTGACAACCCGGGAACTTCAGGGGAGGATGAGTTTTTTGCAGACAAAACTCCACATCACTTGAATGCTGGCATTCGCTGAAGGTAAATACCAACGTTTCTGTGCTTCCGTGTCCTCTTTTGCATAATAAATGCTAATGAAAGAGTTTGAAATGAAAGGCGCACACACACGCACATGGTTAGGAACGCACAGGCAGTGGAGGCATTTCTCTGAAGCTGGAAGTTAATTCTGCAGTATTTTCCCTTTCTTAGTTTGACTGAATCCAATATATACTTTACCCACCCATCAGAACTGTGGAACTGGTGCTTCACCAGGCAAGAGTCATAGCATTTTGTTCCTAAATAATGGACGGTTGCTAAACAGGGTAAAATTGAAGACGGTAACAAATCAGTACCCAAAATTTGCATTTCTTCTGGAGAATCAGCTTTTCAGGGACAGCTTGTTTTCCACAGTAAAGAAGAGCTTTTTTTAATTCAAACCCCTCAGCAATATTAGCATGCTTGGTGCAGACCTATACCCTGCCATGCTTCTTATCTCAAGGACAGCACCTCCGACAGCAAAATGCCGCATCCATCACATGGGAATATTAGCAAGTGTCCAGGCATCTTGAGTATGAATAAAAGGCGTGACCCGCTGGCTTTGTGCCCAGCCCGCTGCTTTCTAAAGCTGCTACGTTACGTCCCGAAACGTTAGCACAGCCCCTCTTCTGCTGTGGTAGTGGGCGCACGTGGTTAACCAGTACGGTGTTTGTGGTGCCCCAGGACCCTGCGGTGCCACGCACGTGCTCAAAGTCACGCTGGGCATGCGCCCGCGTTCATTCGTGTTTGCGCCCGCGTTCGTGTTTTTGCGCCCGCGTGCGTGTTTGCGCACGTGCACAGATGCTGTTGGGGCGGGGGGCGTGGGGAAGGCGGCTGTGTCGCCCCTGCTTCCTTCTGCGCCTCTGCAGCTTCAAGATTTCGGTGCGTGGCTGTGGATGTGTGCATGTGTAGGTTTCGCTTCTCTTTGTTTGGTTTGGTACCTTTAATCCCCCAGGGCATATCTCTGAGCTGAAGAACTTTAGAGCTGATACAGCTTTTTAAAGTGGGGATTATGTAAATGCATATTATGGGGCTTTCATAAATAGGGATTATTTGTTGACTGCATCTGAGTGCTTCCTTTGGAGCCATTAAGGTCTGTTGTGTAAATAGGAATTTAGTGACTGCTTAATCCAAATTTCATTGATTCAATAAAAGATCACAACAGCATTTTTCACATTCATTTTTGGCCTTGTGAGAACATATTTCTGGACAATTTTCAAGTAATTACAGGACCGTCCATGACTAAAGCTAATCACAGTGAGCACACCTTGCACATCTGTATGAACTGTTCTCCTCAATTCACTCTCTGTTTCTCCTCCTCTCTAGGTTTACGGTTAAAATCACTGTTGTCCCAGCCACTAACTTGTTAATTGTCAGCCACTCAATGAAGAATTCTGCGAGTTTAGATCAGCAGAGCAAAAAGAATATTTTGCCAAAAGATACAGCCATGCAGAAAGTTGTAAAAATTTATCATCTGTGCTCTAGTCCTGGATGAAGGAGACTTGGACAAAACACTGAAGGTTTGGGGAAACGCTGCGGCTCCTCAGGGGAGCTGCACGCTTACAGGCCGTTTACTCTGGGCAGAGCCGGCTGTCTGCCGGGTGATGCTGGTATCCTTCCCGGCTGCACAAACGGTGCAAACCCACGGAGCCAGGGTTCGGTCGAGTTGTTGCAGGCGGTGCCTGAGGTGAGGCCCGGGCAGTAGCAGCGGAGGACGCTCGCTCAGTGCTGAGCTGCAGGAGATGCGGATCCAAGGCACGGTTCCAGCGTGGCCGTAGGAGCTGCCGCACGCCACGGCTGCCCCCCCCCGTGACCCCCGGTGTTGGCGTAGCTCACGGTGCAAGTGCTGCAGAGGGAATAGCAGCTTCCCCTCCCAACGGGCTGCTCGGAACTGGGTGACGCCTGAAGAAGCGAGCCTAACCCTGTTTGAAGAGAGACTGCATCCGAAAAGAACCCTCTCTCTCGATGGAAGATTGTTGGAGCGACCATGGCCACGTTTTCCCAAATGGGGGGCGACCATGGCCACATTTTCCCAAATGGGTGGCTTCCAGGGCATGCAGTTGCAGGGTGAGAGCCTCTCCCGTAACCGGGTTGCGTGTTGCTTGCCATATCTCCTGAACTCAGAGCTTACAGAATCCAGCTCATCTTCTTTCCCCAAACTGATTTTTGTCTTCTGTGTGGGAGTATTGTTGACCGGGAGGTAGAAGCAGCAGCGTCTTTGTCGTTTTCCCTCAGAAGAGAGAGCGGTCCTGCCCCCAGCCAGGTCAAAGCCCCTGCAACACATCTCCATTCACTGGGTCGGGTGGGATTTATGCGGTAAGCAAGGCCATGGCGCTGCACGCTCTCTTCGCAGGGTGTGAGCAGGGAAGTCCTTCTGCAGCGTAACTCCGGAACAGCCTTCCAGTCTGCACCAGTACGGAAGAGTAACCTGGTGCTGTTCAACCCCGATGAAACTGGAGGCTGGAGGGATTCCTCCCCTCTGAGCCCCTCCTGCTCCGGTGCATGGGCACACCTGATGGCACTGCAATGTCAGGCTCCTTTTGGCATTACAGATAGGAGCTGAACCTACACTGGGAGGGGAGTGAGGGGGGAACGGGCATGCCTGTATGCCCAGCAGAAAACTGACGGGGAGGATTCCTCCAGCTCCTTCAAGCCCGGCTTCCAGCCGTGATGTCCTGACGTGACACGGCCCCTTGTCGCAGAGCATCCCCAAGCAACGGCAAGGCTGAGCGCCCCTGTTACCTGGACCCGGTCGGGGGAGCACGGCATGCGCTGCACGGCCAGCATCCCCCTGCTGCGCACAGCGGTTCAGGCTCCGCTTTGCCTCCGTGCCGAGCTTGCCTCGCTATTTCGGTCCTCCCACCAGCCTCGGATCCAGCTGCATTAGGCAGGTTTTGATGCTGTCACAGTCACACAGAGAATGAATCATATCAAACATTGCCCATGGGGTTGTTTATTCCTTGAAGAGGGAATGAACTGCATGCCAATATTCCTGGTAAGACATAATGAAGGAACTAGCTTTTGCTAGGAAACCTGGGTGCCCTCTGACAGGGATTTGCTGGATGATACAGCTCTGGAAAAGCTCTGTAAAAATAATAATACATATAATAAAAAATAATTTTAAAAAGGCAAAGACACTTTCAACATACTGAGCCATTGGCAGGGTCTTCCAAGCAGCACGCCTGCCCGGTAGCACACCAGGAGCACAAATACACACGTCCAGCTCCTGCAGTTAGAGCTTATATGGACATACCTTAACCCTTCCTGTCCGCTTTGCTTAGGGTCAGCACTCTCCTTTGCTTTTACCTCCTTCGCGTTGCTTTACAAAAGAGATGCTTTGCCACCTGGCCCTCACGTCTGGAGCTGGAATTGCTGAGGAAGGTGTTAAATGGGAATTTCTCATCTCCCTCTGTTACAGCTGTTACCAGTCTTTAAATCCAACTTCTCTTAAGCAAAACAAGCCCAGAGCGTGGTCTCTGCGCAACGCCTTGGTTTGAAAAGATGATTTGATGAAGCGTAAACCCATACTACTGTGTAAATAGTCTGCGACGGGGACCTAAGTTACCGTAACAACATGTTTTCTCCTTCGGTGACTTCTGAAATACATAAACAGATAAAAGTTTGAAATGCGATTCAGTCCTCAGCCTTTCAAAGTGATTTATTTCTATTAATGATTTACTGATTTACACACAGCTTATTTTGCATAAAGTTAGAGCTGGGCACATTTATTCATTGTGATTCCCTTAAAAACGGATATAAATATCAAAAGCAATTGGCTACCAAAAATTTGAATATTATGGCACTGCATCACAGAGAGTTGACATGAATATGAGTCTAGGTCAGAAAAAAATATACAGAAAATGCTTAACCAAGTATGATATTTTACAGCATGTCACTGAATCATCTGAAAGGGTTACATTCATTACAAACGTATGCAGTGTTTGCAAAGGATTCCTCAGGAAAAAAAAAAAAAAAAGAGACCATTATTCTCCTAATGAAATATGCTCCATGATCCACAAAACCCATCTCTCCTGCAAAAAGTCCAGCCTCTTTCTAGGGCTGTATACCTGAAAAGAGATACTGGGTTTAGTGAAAGGAACCAATTACGCATCACTCCACAGCCAAAAATGCACACGTTCAATCCCAAACTTGTCAGTTTTGGCAAGGACAGCGCAACCCTGAGCCTGCCAGCAGCACGGTATGTCACTCTTGTAGCTCTTCGTTCCGTGATTCAGCGAAACAAGGGCTCGCGGCTCCCCGGTCCCCTGGCGCGACGCCTGAGCCCTGGCAGTGGCCAGGCACGGATCCCGCTGCTGACGACGGCCTGGCCCTCGGCTGCTGAAGGGCAGGAGCAGTTCCTGCTGGGCTGGGTGTTGTCATCCCGCCCGCTGCAAGCCTGGAGGAGGAGACAGACCTTTCCAGCCTGGCATGATCCCACCCAACCAGCAGCTCCAGGGGCTGGAGGAATCGGGAGCAACGGGAGAGGGGTCCAGTGCGTGCCAAATCGGAATGATCGCAGGGTGGGCGCCTCGGTGGGTGTGGGCAGCGCCTTCGCCCTGCGGCACCAGGGGCTTGATTCACGGGAGCCTGCGGGGCCGTCATCACGCTGGCACAAGGTGGGCAGTGCAAGCAGGGGTTCATGGTGGGCAGTGCAAGCAGGGGTTCATGGTGGGCAGTGCAAGCAGGGGTTCGCACCGGGCAGTGTGCCGTGCTTACAAACTCACTGGCAAGGGCTGTTGCAGCAGCCCTGCTTGGTCCCCCCGCAGCCCAGAAGCCAACGCTGCCTCTTCTGCCTGCTGGCTCTGAAGCCCCAGCGTGTAGAGCTGGAGTCACCTGAGTCCAGCTCAGGGCTCTGGTGCATCGGAATGGAAAGTGCCTTCAGTGCAGGGGGAAGGGATGTGACAAACCTTCTCAGGAAAAGCCTTTCAGGCGGCGGCAGTTTAACGTCCTTAACAGGGGAGAGCCACCCTGCCCAGGCATCTCCTCTCTACTGGGAGGGAGCAGGGCATCTCTGTGCGGCCATTGACATGTTACGCTCGTACACGTATTGATCCGATGGCTCATTGTTCACCCAAGCCCTTGGCAAAGGTCACTGTCTCTGCTCCCATTTTACAAATGGGAGCGCAGAGGCGAAGATTAATTTTCAGAAGTGATTAATGTTCCTGGTGCCCATCCTGATTCACTTTGGGCCTCAAGCCCCAAATGAAGTCTGGAGCTGGGTTAATTAAGGGGTCCCTTGCCCCTCTCCCAGCACTGCCAGACACGTCCGTTGCTGGTTGTCGTTGCCTTTTCCCACAAACTCCTCCACCCTTTATCCTGTGCCAAGGCTCAAACCGGCTCAGAGCCTCGCCTCTGAGGCTGCTTCCAGACCCACATTTCCCGTGACACCCAAGCCTTCTCGTCCCTCGGCCCTCAGTGCTTCTCCCTACCGGCTGTTTAGGACGGAGCGCCCCCCTGCCAAGGGTCCGGGGCCGACTTTCACTGGAAAGGTCAATCGGGGCTTTTAATGCCCGAGAGGCTCTAGCTCGCTCCGGGGGCCGCCGGCTGAGGAGCGGTGGCGACCCCTGCGCGGCAGCTGCGGACGCCACGTTCCCAAAACCGTGGGGCGGAGGGGGCGGGGCCGGCCGCCCCGAGAGACCTGCCCGGGGCCCTGCGGGCGTGCGAGGCACGGAGGCCCCGGAGGCAGAGCCCCGCTCCGCCGGTGCTGGCCCGGCCCGGGCCGTGCCTGCCCGCGCCCCCGGCGCCGCCGCGGCCGGAGCCCGGAGCCCGGAGCCGAGCGGGGCGGCCGGGGCTGCCCGCGCCCCCGAGCCCGCCCGCGCCCCGCGCCCCCGCGCTGGCGGGAAGCCCACGTGGCCGGCCGCGGCTCGGCATGAATGAAGCGCCCTCCTCCAATCGGCGGCCGCCCCGCCGGCGGGCGCACGCGGGCTCCCCCGCCGAGCGCCTCCGCCGGCCAATCCCGCGGCAGCGGTCGCCCGCCGGCGGCCAATGGCGGCGGGGAGCGCGGGGCGGCGCCCCGCGCCGGCGGCGCCCTATGGCGGAGCGGCGCGGGCCGCCGCCGCCGGCGGGCGGGCCAATGGGGCGCGGGGGCGGGGCCGGCGCGCGGCGGCCCGGCGCGCGGCTCTAAAGCGCGGCGCGGGGCGGCGCGGCGCAGACGGGCATGGCCGCCACGGCGCAGTACCTGCCGCGCAGCGCCGCGCTGATGCACCCCGACGGGGACCGGCTGCACCCGGGCACCACGTACCGCGAGGTGCAGAAGATGATGCACCACGAGTACCTGCAGGGGCTGGCCCCCGCCGCCGGGCACGCCGTCGGGCTGGCGCACCACCAGTGGCTGCCCAGCGCCGGCACGGACTGGGGCAGCGGCGGGGGCGGCGGGGGCGCGCACCTCCCGCCCGCCGAGCACGGCAAGGCCGGCCCGCCGGGGCCCCGCGAGGACCTGTCCGCCGCCGCCTTCCACCACCGCCCCCCGCACCTGGTGCACCAGCCGGCGGCGGCGGCGGGCGGCGCGGCGGGCGGCTGGGCGCAGGGCGGCGCGCACCACCTGCCGCCCATGTCGCCGCCGTCGGGGCAGCCGCTGCTCTACGCGCAGCCCTACGCGGGCCTCAACGGGATGCTGGGCCCGCCGGCGCCCGCGCTGCACCACGGGCTGCGCGACCCGCTGGGCGCCGAGGAGGCGGGCGCCCACGAGCTGGCGGCCTCGCCGCCGCCGCTGGGGCCGCCCGAGCCGTCGGACGAGGACGCGCCCAGCTCCGACGACCTGGAGCAGTTCGCCAAGCAGTTCAAGCAGCGGCGGATCAAGCTGGGCTTCACGCAGGCCGACGTGGGGCTGGCGCTGGGCACCCTCTACGGGAACGTCTTCTCGCAGACCACCATCTGCCGGTTCGAGGCGCTGCAGCTGAGCTTCAAGAACATGTGCAAGCTGAAGCCGCTGCTCAACAAGTGGCTGGAGGAGACGGACTCCAGCACGGGCAGCCCCACCAACCTGGACAAGATCGCGGCGCAGGGCCGGAAGCGCAAGAAGCGCACCTCCATCGAGGTGGGCGTCAAGGGCGCCCTGGAGAACCACTTCCTCAAGTGCCCCAAGCCCTCGGCGCACGAGATCACCTCCCTGGCGGACTCCCTGCAGCTGGAGAAGGAGGTGGTGCGGGTCTGGTTCTGCAACCGGCGGCAGAAGGAGAAGCGCATGACGCCGGCCGGGGTCCCGCACCCCCCCATGGAGGACGTTTACGCACAGGCGGACACCTCGCCGCTGCACCACGCGCTGCCCGGCGCCGTGCAGTGACTGCCCGGCCCCGCCGCCCCGGCCCCGGCCCCGGCGGAGCGGGCGCGGGCGGCGGGCGCCGCGGTTTAATTTATTGCTCGGACTGGCCCGGCCGCGCCCGCCCCGCGCCCGCGCTGTATTTATTCGCCCGCCACGGGCGCCCTGCGCGCCGGAGCCGCCCGCGGCCGCAGCAGCAGTAGCCAAAGGTTTGGGCTTTTTGCCGTCTCTAATTTATTCCCTCCCTCGCGTGGCCGCCGGGGCGGCGGCGTCCCCGGCCCGGCCCGCCGCCCCCCTGCCCCCGCTCCGCCCGGCCCGGCCCGGCCTCGCCCGGAGGACGCTTCGATGTCGTTTCCCGGCCCGTTTCTATTTATTTTCTAACCGCGCGCGGAGCTCCCTCCCTCCCGTTGGTGGGTTCGGTCCGGTCCATCCCCTTGGGTTTCGGTTTTCGTTTGTACCTTTATTGCAAAACCAATGTAGACTGCGAGGGCACGTTTCTATTTATGTTATAGTAAATATTTTATTACTTACATAAACCATTTACCCAGGAACCGGTCTCGTGTCGTCTTTGCGGGCTGCGGCGCCCCGCCGAGCCGGGAGCGGGCCGGGCCGGGCCGGAGGAGCGCGGCGCTCGGGGCTGCGGCCGGGGCTCGCTGCGTTCCCGGGGCCCCGCCGAGCCGCGGCCCCGGTCCGTGTCCCCCCCCCCCGCCCCGCAGCGGCGGCCGGCGAGACCCGCGGCCCCCTCCCCGCCGGGACGTCCCGCCGTTCCCGGGGGCCCTGCGGCTGGGGGGAGCGGGGCTCGGCGGCGCTCGCCCCCCGCGCTGCCTGCGCCCCGGGGCCGGTTCCGCGCCCGGGTGCTGCCCGCGGCACGGCCGGGCCCCCCGAGCTTCCCACCCTGCGGGGCGGCTGCAGCCCCGTGTTTGCGCGGCTGCGGTGTTGTACCCATGGTAACCGAACTTTTTTGCGGTCTGCAGTGTGAGCAGAAAACCTTCCAAACGTTAACTTTCTTATCGCAGAAGTAATAAAGGCACACCAGGACAGCTCAGAAGATGCCTTCTTTCCACTCAGACCACGCTCCCGGGTTTTCTGATGCCACCGGTTCTCCCTTTCGTGGTTTCACGCCCTAATATTTTGTGGTTATGGCAAGAAAGGCTGAAAACTTAGTTATTGCATTCTCTAATTTTAGAAGAATCAGCTTTGCACCTGTACTTTAAACCTCTTCTCTTTCAGCAAACCTCAAGAAAAGTCGCATGTGAGGATTGTGTTCACCTTGGCAGATCCTTTGATTCCTGCGGTATTTTGTGTGCTGGGAGAACTTCTGAAACGTGCCTATACAGAGCTCTTGCACAGAGTAAATACTTAGTCGAAATCTGGTAGTAAAGCACCAAATTCTTCCTTTTTATTTGGCAGAGAACTTACCGACGTTCTTGAGCATCTGGCACTTGCTAGTTTCCCTTCTTGCCTTTTGGTACAAATTACACGCTGTGAAAACAGCAGGCTTAAAAGGGATTTTTCCAGCGATGGTACTGTATCCTGCACTGGAATTCGTATATAATTATTTTTATATATATATAATTTTTTTTAACATATCAAATGTAAATTGCATTTGAAAATTTATATGTGAAAATTCTTGTCTTCGCTGCAGTTTGATTTTGTTGCATTTTGTGCCTCTGGGGGTTGTGTATAATCCTTACCTAAGCAGCAATGCATTTGCAATAGATGTTACGAATTATCGCATTCTCAGTGTCTCTTAAAATGTAGCTGTTGTGCATCAGCCAATACAAAAAAAGTTCTCATTCAAAATGCTAGTACGCTGGTTTTTGAGATTTTAAAATAAAGTCACTTTGAGCAGTTATTTCGTTAAATCCCATGTTTGATGCTCCTAAGTATGTAAGGAAAGGGTTCGCTTTGGGGTACACACAAGCTAGCAAGTGCTGCGCTTCGGTGTATTGATAACGTCCCTCGGCATGCAGAGCGTGGTAGGAAATCTCACTTAAAGGACTCAATGTGCGTTGTACGTTTTGTCAGCTTTTGTTGCAGACTTCGCTTCCTTTTTTGGTGATGTGGCTGGTTTTGATAGGAAAGCGCAGAACTGTAGGGGTGTTGCAGAGGTCCTGAATTCCCAAAGTTTTGCTGTATTTACTGAATATTCACCAATTTCTAAGTAGCTGACTGCATGCAGTAGCTTGGCTGATACATTCCAGTAAAAAAGTAAAGGAGCATGGTGATTCCAGGGTTTGAGTCAATCAAGGAAAGCGTTTAAATTAATTGTTGCCTCTGAAAACCCTCCCTTAGCTATTCTTTTGTGTGTTTCACGCACACGTACCGTTGTGTTTAATGTTGGGGAACGCTGCAACTCTGCAGCCTTTACTTCAGGATTTCTGTGTGATAGCCAGGCTTCAAGGGAAGAAGAAACAAAATCGGAGATGAATAAAAGAGGGTTTGTTGTTATTTTTTTTTAAGAAAACAAACTCTTGTTTGCATTGAATGATTAATTGTACTGCTTTTCTGTACCAGGAATGATTTCAGTAGCCTCTTCGTTCCGAGCTAACCTGGCTGGCAAACAGCATTTGTGTTGATACTTAGAAGGGAAGGGTCAGTTTTCACATTGCGTTCTCGTAATAGATGAGATGTGCTGTGAGTGCTGGGGAGGACGAGCACCCTTGGGTTGTTCGGTTTGTCAGATTGTATAAGGCACTGGCAGCCCCACTGCATTAGCTCCTTCATGCTGTTGAGCAGCAAAACCAAAATACACTTTGTGGATCTGATTTCTGCAGCGCTGCGTGCTCAGCCATTCTAAAAATCAAATGCCACAAAGGTTTGCCTCTCTTAGAAGAACTTGTTCGTTTTCTTGGTCAAGGATTAAACAGCAGTTAGTGGAGGGAGACTTGATTTTTGGGGGCGGGGGGGAGGGGGGTGTTACTAAAGGGAAAGCGTGAGCTCACACTACGACATCAGGAGTCAAACACACAAAGGTAGGACTGGGATGTTGGTGCTCTGGAGATTTGCAAGTAGCTATTTACCAATGCACAAACAAACAGTAGGACAGGCAAAGTAGGAAGTGTAGGTGAGGAAGAGGAGTTAGGCGCATGGCCAGTGTTAGAGGGGCTGAGGTCTGCGCTGATGCGAAATCCTTCCTCGTAACCCAAGGGCAGGGGGAGCTGCGGGAGCTCTGGCGGCTGGGCAGCCGCGCTTTTGCGCTTGCATTCGGGCTGGGGCTGGTCCCTGACAGCATCGGGCCGCGCTCGGGGTGGGCGCGCTCCCCCAGCGTGCCACCCGCCTTCAGGGTCCTGCGTGTGCAGCCCGGCCGCTGAGGCGTGGGGTAGCATCTCAGAGTGGTGGGGGGAGGTGACGTGGTGGCCAAGGGGCGTCTGTTGGGGCAGTTGGCATCGGGCACACGCGTCCCTGGGGGAGCTCAGCCCTTCCCTCCAGCTCGCAGGGAGGCAGGAGGCTGCGCTGGTCCTCGGTGCGCATCGTCCCCGCTGGGAGCCGGGCAGCCTGCTCGTGCTCTCCAGGTACTTGGCAGGGCAACTGTGCTTTCCAGATGCTCTTGTCTTATAAATTGGTTATCAGCAATTTTAGGAAATGGCTGTTTTCTGTAAGGCAGACAATATTCAGCAGAATATAACTTTTTTTTTTTTCCTTTTATTCTTAAAAAGGTAGACAGTTGCTTCTCAGCTTTCCTGTGTGGTTAGGAAAAGGTTGTTGGTGTTCCAGTATCCAGCTTTCTTTCCAGATTTCTTGTCTTAGAATATTCTTGCTGCCACTTGCACGAGCAGAGAGTGCTTGCTCTCTAACAACTGCAGAAGTGGCTACAGCACAGCCCTTTGCCTTGCTGGGCACAGTCACACGTAATCATCGATGCCAGATTCATCTTACGCTTTCAGCAGACCCTGGTCCCTCCTGCTGACTGCCATCCACTCAGAGCCTGATCCCAGCAAAGCCCCGGCCAAGCAAACTGTCCCCTAACCAGCTAAAGCAGCAGCGCAAACACTGTAATCTCTTTTCATGTAAATTTGGAGCATCAGTGTTAGCACCGTGGAGTCTTTTTCCTAACTCTGGCCAGCCCTGCTCGTTCAGTCCCACACGGAAGGATTTCAGCGCCGTCTGGTTGAGCATATATTTTAATTGTGCGCTAGTGCTGTTTGCATATATTTTAATTTCATGCTAACGCTGCCGTTGTTTGGTTGGAGCTGGCTCAGCCCCGGGAAGGCGCGCGTTGTTCTTTCACAGGTACTGGGAACAGGCTTGGGCCGTGCCCCCCGGGCAGAAGCCCACCACTGTGGAATTGCTTCTCCTTAGCTGCCTTGTATTGTTTCTTACAGTCGGGTTGTTTAAAATCAGCACACCCTGCCCACCAGGCTCCAAGCTGGTGCTTGTAGCTTGTCGCATGTGTTCAGGGCGGGCGTGCAGCGTGCCGTGGCTCCCGCTGGCGTGCCCTGCCTGCAGCGGGGATGCGTGGGGGCTGGCTGCCCCCCTGCTGCTCCGGGAGCAGAGCAGCTCCAGGCAGGGGCAGGAGCAAGTGGAGATGGGGGGGGGGGGAGGGCTCTTTTGGTTCTGTTTTAAAATGTTAAATGCCCATAGATGAAAGTGTTTGGTCTTGCTAAGATTTATCTTGCTGCTTAGAGAGACCTGGCCCAAGCAGACCCTCCTGAAACAGGCCAAGGACAGGATTTCTCCAGGCTTACACCAGTGAATGCCATGCGGGCTCCGACCAGCATCGTCCCTCTGTTTTACATGTATGTGCAGATGCAGGAAAAACACAGAGAAGGAGCTCATTAAGTCTTTCATGTGAACTCCCACTGCGCCCTGCAGCGCTGATTTATGAGCATTCAGCATCTCTCCCACTTGTTATTTGTTGGTGAGTGTGGCTGTGCATGTGTGCACACACAGCTCTCACCTGGGCACAGAAGTAGAGATCAGCCGACTGCACTTGATCGGGTGCTTCCCTTCGTGATTCCTGTAAGCTCTACCCGTGGAAGTTCCCCCAGTTTCAGTCTGAACTGGTGAGACTGGGCTTCTCTGTGTGACCTGCCAAGCCATGCTGAGGCATTGTAAGGTCGCAAAGGCAGCGCCAGAGCACACGATACCCTACAAAGACATAATGTGCATGTTAGAGCAGAAATAATGAATATTTCATGTTCCTTGGTACCACATTATTTTGGTCAGAACGAGCGTTATTTCTTGTAAGCCTTGCAAAGGTGTCCTGGTTACGCAGCACTGCTGAGAGCCCTTGCTGCAGAGGGGAATGCTGTCCGTGCCAAACTTGAAAGACATTTTTTATTGATTTTCCTCTACCACCTTTCTTTTGGAGCATTCTGCCCGACAAAGATGCCTTTGCAGCACCTCCAGCAGCCAGGTCGCGTTTCCTTGTGGACACTGACTTCTTGCAGAGGGCAGTTTGCTTTTGATCGCTTTGCCAGATTATCGTTCTTCCAAGTCTTCTTGCTTTTATAATCCCTGCAGCAGCCGCGCTAGGGCCGCCATGGGCAGCAGGCACCCCAGCCGAAGAGGAGCGTTGCTCTCATAGTGTTGCCAAGCTGGCTTTTCGGTCGTCGTGTTTAAGGCAGGCGGCTGGCTGGCTGAAGCGGCTCGAGCCCCTACCTCAGGAGCTGCACCCGAAACAGCCGAGTGCACAGAAATGTTCCTGCAGACGCCACATTTCGTGCACAGGAGTTGTCAGATGCTTGGTGGAAGTGCCTGCTCCTCGCTAGGGGATCGATACAAGGTATGAGAAAGCCAAGGGGCATTTTTTCATTTCACTGTAGTGTTTTGGGATTTTTTTCTGTGGAAATTTGTCCTGTGGTTTTTCATTACCTGGAGCTCAATCTGTGTTAATGCCTCTCACTCACCCTGGAGGCTGTGCCACTTTGAGATTGTGCTGGATCCTAAATTTGCAGCTAGCCAGAGCTCTGGGAAATGAATTTGATTTACATGTTTGCATCTATTGCAGTCATTTGCAGGATTGGTTTTAGAGAGTCAGGTCATTGCATCAGGTGTCTCTGTGGGGTTTTTTTAAATATATAATTAGTTTTAAATTGGAGAAGTTTTGTCAGTCATGTTTAAGACTAACCTGGTTGCAGACAAAAGCAGCGATGGCTTTTCAAATAAATCAACCGAAATGTGGGCAGGGAGAGAACTGTAGCGCAGAAGGGCAGCGACCAGATCGACTGCAGTGGGGACTTTCCTCTAAAGTGGTCCTCCTTGAGGACTAGGAGAAATGTTTGGGGTGGGTTTTCCAGTGGTTTTACTTCTCATGAGGTGATGTAATAAATCGTCCCTGAAGTTGCAAGGCTCAATTCCTATGGTGGGCTGAGGGGACCTGGGCAAAGAGCCACCGCGGTGGGAGAGGCCGCCCGGCCGTGGGGTGAGCAGTGGGGCTTGGCAAAGCTCGCTCCACGTGCCGGCTCCGAGCTGTGGCGCGGGCAGAGCTGTCCTGGGGGGCGCAGGAGCTGCTCCCCCGCTTCCCTCTCTCTCACCACTCTGTTTGGGGGTATTTTCCTGGTCTGGGCAGAGCATTCCTGACCCTGCTCCCCCAGGGCTGAGGAGCGCAGGACAGGCTGGCTGTGCCTCCATCAGCCCGGGAGCCCCGTGGAGCTCCAGCTCGTGATGACAAGCGCAGCCGCGTTCCCCCTCTCCAGCCCCCGGCTGACTTGCATCAGCACGGTGTTATTTTTGCTTGCGTTGCCCGTGGCATGGATCCTGTCTGGAGGAGCACGGCGTGCCGTGGTGGCTGGCCCTTGTCCCCTGCCCTCTCTCCCAGCCAGGTGGGCATCGGGGGGCAGCTCCGGCCGTCTCTCCTTCGGGCCCCAGGGCTGATGTCCCGCACACAGAGCTCAAAGTGCCGGGAGCTGGTGAACGCTCAGCGCTCAGAGCAGTTTTAATCGCGTGTCTTCTCTCGTGCCTTAGCGCGGTCTCAGGTGTCGGAGCGTTATTCAGGAGCAAAGGGATAAAAACTGTTGCCGAACCTGACCTTGCGTGTTGATGCCTGTTTCGTGCCCCCCTCCAGTGCTCTCGTGAATGAGCCCGTGTGCTCGCGCGGCGGGGGCTCGCAGGATGCGCGCGGGCGCTGAGGCTGGGGGTCTGACCCGCTGCGCCTCGGCCCCCCCGGAGCCGGGGAGAAGCCTGGTGGGGCCATTGGGAGGTGCGGAACCGCAGCGGGCATGGAAGCCATCTGACAAAGCCATCCTCACGGAGCAGCCTTCTACCTTCTGGTTCAGGCCACAAATCACCACAGGACTGCAACTTTTTTTCTTTCTTTTGTTGAACGTTATCACCTCAGAGACGGGGGCTGGAGTCACCTGCAGCCATCCAGCTGGACGGAAGGAGGGGTTGGCCGAGCCCCGCCAGCAGCAGGCCGAGCAGCCCGCTCGTCAGCCAAACTTCAGCGTGAAGGATGTTGGCTCTTCAGCAAATACGGGCGAGCACAAAGCAGCAGGCAGCTGCGGCGCTGGATTAATTCTGTCCCGTCCTGCTCTCAGGTACGTGTGAGAATCATGTGCTCGTTCCTAACAGGTTTGTGACACAGAGGGGATTTGGTCCCCTCAGGAGGAGTCTTAGCTCTTTGTTTTCCCAAAATTGCTTCACTTACTTTCAGCAGCAACATGCAATTTTATTTCCTAATGAGAATACATAACGACACAGCCTGTCACCAGCAGAGCTTGCCTCTTCTGACTGCAGCCGGTCTGTGACAGCCCCTTCAACAAGCCTTGTACCGGTGCGTCGAAGAAAAGTGTTTTCTCAGCGTTGGAAGCATCCCACAGTTGCCCTCGCCTCCTTGCCGGGTTGCTCTGCTGCTTGCGTGGCGCCAGGCACCGTCCAGCCCCTGGGTGATGAAGACCAGCGCAGGGCCCGGGTGCTGAGCAGCATCCCCTGCTCCGTGCCTCCGCCAAAGGTGCGGCCGCTGGAGGCTCCTGCTGCAGCCCAGACCGTGGCTATGCTCACCAGACATAAAAAACCTGAACCTGTCCCCAAAGTCACTGGGATGCTTTTTCCTGTCATGCGGTGTGTTTGCCCTAAACACGTTTTTAAGGTGAAAGTCAGGCAGCTCTTTGCGGGGCCTGCGAGCCGGGGCAGCCATGGTTTGCAGGGTCGGTTCGTGCGCCCCGACGCCTGCCGTGCGTTTGCTTCCCTGTCGCTCCTCATTTTCCACCATTTCTTCCTAGGGTACGTGGCAAAACCAAAGCACTCGCTGGTGCTTTGCTGAACGTATTTGTCATCCAGTGCGCTCCCTCACTGTAGGTCACCTCCGGCACGAGATTTGGGGAGGGCTGGGGGTGCTGGGGCACAGCAAGGGCTGGGAGAGCTGAGCGGGGTGAGGATCGGCTGGCGCAGGCGTCGAGGGGTTCGCCTGCTCCGGTGTCGGACCCTCCCCGAGAGGTGGGGGGTTCAGCCTGGCCCTGTCCCCAGGCAGGCGGTGACACAGCAGGACAGAGGGGGGAGCCCAGAGCTGGCAGCAGGGCAGAGCCAAATTGCCTGCCCTGGGGCTGGGACCGGCCCCCCCCAGCTGCTGCCCACCGCCTGCGGCTGAAACGCGTCCGTGTCGGCGTGCGGGGGCACCCCGGGCAGCGTCCGGGGAAAGAACAGCGGGGACCTGGTGGGCAAAACCTTCCTGTCCCGGAGCCCTCCTGCAGTTCTGCCCGGGGAGGGGGGCGCTGGCTGTGCCCCCCAGGGAGGGGGGGTCTGGCTGTGCCCAGGGCAGGGGCTGGCTGTGCCCCCCAGGGAGGGGGATGCTGGCTGTGCCCCCCAGGGAGGGGGATGCTGGCTGTGCCCCCCAGGGAGGGGCTCGCCTCCCCAGCCCTGGCTGGAGGGCAGAGCAGCCTGGCAGGCTGGCCCAGCCACGCTGGTACCAGGGACAGGCGCGGGTCAGCGTCGTTAAGGGGGAGAGTATTGAATCGATACCTGGAGCGTTTGATATTCTGCTTAGTGGAACACTTGTTATGGCTTTAATTACTATTTCTAAAAGCACCACGGGATGGGAAGCAAAAGGCAGAAATAATAGCAAGGGGTGATCAATTGGGCATGAAACCCTTGTTATTGATCACCTTTAACCTCTGCTTAAACTAATGACAGAGCTACCGTTTAACTGTCCCCAGGCACAAAGCGCATCAATTGTACAAGTGCCACATAAATCACAGTGGGTTGCGGCGCTTTGCCGCGGCCCAGGAGCCAGCCGGCCCGGCGGGGAGGGCGAGGGTCCCGCGGGGAGGGCGAGGGTCCCGCGGGGGGCACTGGCCTGTGCGTGCTGCTGGAGCACCCTCAGCCCTTCTCTCGGGTAAGCGGTGGCCCCGTGACTGATGCTTCACACAAAAGGGTCCCACGAGCCAAGCCGTGCCGCAGCTCCGACCGCAGCGCAGGGCTGTGGGAGCGGCAGCGTTGCCCCCGCCTGCCTCTTTCCTCAAAGAGCTAAAAAAAGGTTTGTGCTGTTAAAGCTCCCACTGATGCCTGCTCCGGACCGCCGGGTGCCGTGGCTGGAGGATGGTTTCTGAACATGGTGCGTTGGCAGGAGGAAGGGCAGATGGGGTTCAGGTGAAACGGTGATCCCGTATGTTAGCAAGTGTTTGAGGTGGCAGAGTTTGAGGAGGGAGGGACCCAGGCTAGGCACGGGGAGGGTCACCTCTCCCCAAGGCCTTCAGCTGGCCTCCGGACTCATCAGCTGCGCTGGGATTGCCCTTTCTGCTTGCTATAGGGGTAAAAAAGTAAAATAAATCAAGATGTGCAATTGGCAGCAGAGGGAAGTCAGCACAGCCTTTCCAGATAACAACAATAATATTCATTAACGTTCAATCTACAAATTATCCCTTGAAACCCCAGCCTGGAGATTTGCCAGTTTTCCGCACAAAACGACGTGGTCTGTTCCGTTCGCAGCACGGCCGCGTTCCCGAGGCTGTGCCTGACGTACGGCCCCGCGGAGCTCCCGGCTGCACCGCGCACGGGGCGAGGGGCTGCACCCTGCCGTCGGGGGGGGGGGGGTGCAGGTCATTAGAACGGGACGGCTGTCCTGCAAACGCAGCTCCCCAAGGAGTTAGGGGGTGATCACTGGTGGTCCCTACTCTCAGTTCCGGTGAAAGCAGTGGGCTTTTTTTGGCAGCTTTGGAAAAGCGGTTTGTTTCCAGAAGCTGTTCAGTGAGCACCCACACCGAGCCCCGCGTGGGGAAGGGGGGGAAATCTCAGCAATGTGGAAGAGTCCCACTGAGCAACGTCGGTGTGTTCGTCCCTCTCGGAAAGAGCTCAGGAGTACTCCTGTCCCCGCGGGGACAAGGACAAGGTCCCTTCCTGTGCGCTGTCAACGGGGCTGTCTGCGGCGTGACGCTGCGCGCACGCTCTGCCCGCGGCCGGCACTGCCGTGCACGTCCCCGAGGGCTTCCTCAGGAGACCCTGGATTAATGCGCCCTTTGCCTTTCTCTGCTGTTTGGAGGGTGTCCCCTGAAACCTCAAAAATCATTTGGGTGTCCTCATCCATCAGCTATCGGAAACATTATTGATAATACAATCATTCTCCTTCGGTCCCTCTGTTTCACTTTTCCTCTGCTGCAGATGCTGCCATTTGTCACTGCTGTCCCCCCGAAACATTGAGAGATTGGAATCTGCGGTGCAGGAGCATTGCAATGCTGCTCGGGGAGGCTCCTGCATCTGTGTGCCCCCCCACGTATGGCCGGGGCCGCAGCGTGCCCGTCCCCCGCCAAGGGAACGGTGTGACACGGCCGTGGGCAGACGGAGCAGCGCTCCTGCCTCTGAGTGCGCTCCAGCTCCGCGCCGGCCACGCTGCGCCGGCACGACCCCGCTCCGGGCTGTCGCAGGTTTGGGTCTCCGAGGGGCCTCGTCCCCCCAGCTCTGGGTGTTTCGTGGGGACCTGGATGACGCGTGGGTACCCGGGTACGCCTGCTGACCCCGGTGACGGGGCCACTCTCCGAGAAGCCTCAGCC
>BOSO01010420.1:0-21374 GCA_018403395.1 Gorsachius goisagi
TTTAAAACCATTACCCCTTGTCCTGTCACAGCTGGCCCTACTAAAAAGATTTTCCCCATCTTTCCTATAGGCCCCCTTTAGGTACTGAAAGGCCGCAATCAGGTCTCCCCGCAGCCTTCTCTTCTCCAGGCTGAACATCCCCAACTCTCTCAGCCTGTCCTCATAGGAGAGGGGCTCCAGACCTTGGACCATTTTTGTAACTCTCCTCTGGACCTGCTGCAACAGTTCTTATGTCTTCTATCCTGTGAAAACAACATGATGAGGAGCATCAGCTCTGCCTTAGCTTGTTTCAGGGAAGGCAGAAGTGATGCTTGATAGGAAAAAATAAATCCAGCACATGAGCAGAGGACCCTATGAGTCAACATGCAGGGAACAGAAAGGCCAAGGTGGTGCCTGGAGAGTTGTTGCAGTGTAGGCTGCTGTCGTTGCTGGATGGGGAGGTGGCTGTGCATATATCATGGTTTTTTCATCCTGTGAGATTGTGGGGGAAGAAATGATGGGAAGAGGTGATGTTTGGTTGAGTGGGAAGGCTTCCCAGACAAGCAGCTGTGAGCCAGAGCTTGAGGTTTGGATCTGGCATGGGTTTTCCTTCTCCACCAGCAAGCAGCTGTCTACCAGGAGAGAAGGTACTCTCTGGCTCAGATACAGGCATACTCCAGGGACAGGATGGTCCTTGGATGTCATCCTCTGAGGTCCCTTCTGGATGTCATCTATGGAAGCCATACTTGAGGTACATGCCACCTGCGCATATAATTTTCATTAATATAACACTACCCACTTGAAAAGCTTCAAGTGCTTTCCAAGTGCTAAGGAAGGAAGTGTCAACCAACCCCGCTAGGAATTGTTGTGTGTTGTCCTCGTTTCACAGAATGGGAAACTGACGAACAGAAAGGTGGTGATTATTCTTCTGGTCAGCCAGACATGAGCGCGGATGGGTCTGTCCTGCCTTGATCCCTCATTTAGGTACCAAAGACGGTACAAACCTTCCTTCTTCCTCCCCCACGGATTGTTTCAGGCTGTAGGCAGGAAGGGACATTCTCCAAATGTATACTTGTGCAGTGCATCACACGGGGGACACCTGCTGTGGAGGAGCCTTTATGTAGACCCTGTCATACATTTTAAGAAATCCTGTCTGTCTAATTTTATCACTTGGGGTTTCTTGTGCAGTAGTGCATCCAACACCTGGTTATAAATGTTGTTCTGAGCTCTTTCAGGGAAATCCTTAGGGTTGTTTTTGGTTTTTTTTTTAAGCACTCTCTCCTCTAACACTTTATTGCTGGTGAATTCGGGCCGTGACGAATGGGAAACTTTGCCTGACTCTGCATTTTCTCTCGCCCTCGCTTTGGGCCTGCATACAAATGCGGCAGGTCCCTGGGGAGCAGCCAAGACTGCACCACTCAGCCGGAGCGGCTGGCAGCACAGCGTAAATGTCAGACATACACCCCTGCTATTGCACGGAGAGGCTGCAATCCCATCTCTGCTTCCTAGGGCTTTTTTCTCCTTCCCTGAATGTGAAGACAATCATCAGGAGCATCTTTGCTCCTTGAGGACACCTGAGCCAGCAGGCACCAGTAGAAGACCTCGGCTCCCCTGATTCCCCATTCAGCCCCTCCATGGGGCCGCGGCAATGTGTCTTCAGTGGGGACTGGATTTTGTGAAACATGGGGTACCATCTTGAGCTGCTAAACCCATCGAGGAGAGGGAGCTCATCCATCCCTAGGGTCAAGTGTAAGACTGTAGTTGCTTGTTTTCAAGCCAAAAATGTGTGACTAGACTGAAGAAGTTCTGTATTTTTGCTCATTCATTCAGTTTGGGGGCTTTAGTGTCAGTCAAACATCACCAGAGTGGAAACTTTTCTGAATGCCACCATGAAAAGGGCACAAGAATTACAATCTTTGTAGTGGTCCCAGACAGCTCTCATGCTCTGCTTATTTGACCTCCCTTGCCAATCTGGGCTTGAAAGCTCAACAGACCCTGCTTGAACTAATCTGCTGCTCTGTTCCTCTCTTTAAATAGTTGGGAGCAGAGATGGATAAGATACTGGAAGCCGTGGTGATGTCCTCATACCCCAACAACGTGAAGCAAGGGCTCGTGAGGCGCGTCATTGAGGCAGCGAAGCAGCCCATGGACAGTGAGCAATGCTGGTCCATGCTGGAGCTGTCAACCAAGCTTTATCTCACAGGGGACACCAAGTATAAAAGAGAGATTGGGAAAGAGGTTTTGGAGGTCTACGGCCACTACCACCCAGAGGAATTTGAGGAGTTCTTCAACGTCCGCTTCCTGCTGAGTCTCCTCCAGGAAGGCTATGGACCTCTGGGGAAGAGAAGCCATTACGTACTTGATTATATCCAATTAGGACTGCAGTTTGTCTTGGAAAGCCCATCAGCAAACAGCATCTTCAGCTTATTGAGGATCGAGGTGCTCCGGAAAGTCTGCGAGAGGCCCAGCCCCAAGCAGTGTGCAAAGATCAGCAAACTCTTAACTCAGCATCCTCAGTGCATTCCCACGGGCAAACACCAGGTCTTGTTTTGTCAGCAGCTGATCCGGTGCATCGGGCAGTTCCAGTGCGTCTCCGAGGGGGAAGAGGACATCATGGAGTTTTTGGAGCAGGTGAACAAAGTGAGTGGTCTGCTGCAGAGGATCTGGAGGACTCAGACCTCAGCCATTCTGCCCTCTTTGAAAGAGCTGTTCACTATCATTTCTTCAACAGGTAATTAAAAAAAAAAAAAAAAAAGGCTGGGAATGTAAATGTCAGCTCTGATGAAGTCAAATTTGATTAGTTTGACATCTTGCATGGTTCTCATCCACTCCAGAAATGCAGCCACATCTGATATATAATAAACAAGCATCCCTAAAAGTTACCCAAGGACTTTAAGCTAGGAAAACAATATCTCCTGAAACTACACAGAGTCTGTACACAGCGGTTGTTAACTGGGTTGAAAGATTTGCAGCACAAGGTTGTGTGTTCAGCACTTTCTAGCACCAGCTGGGCTTAATGGAAAGCACCTTATCTGCCGCTGGTTAGAGTGGGACTTGAAAGCTTTTAGAAATGTCACTCTCTTATGGGTGACTTGGTGGGACCCCACAGCCTGCTCCTTAGCAGAAACTAGGGACAAAGCTAAGGAGTTATTTCTCAAAGATCTAGACGTAGGAAGCCCTGCTATCTCTCTGGAGGGTGGTGGTATCTTAAGGTGGGACGGAAGATATTGAGCCAACTTCTGGGGCCTTTAGGTTATTGCAGAGGATCTCAGAAGATTTTTTGAGGTACCAGTGCCATGAAAGGCTGGACACTGCCAGCAGGTGAGCTCCTGCTCCAGCTATTTCTAAGCCCATGAGAAGATGGGTTTTTCAATGTCCTCGATATGAAAGCCTCATCCTTTGGAAGGTGCTCCAGGCAGGCAAACCTGCAGTTGCATCCCATTGCAATTATTTGCGGTAATTAGTATAAAGGGAGCATGCAGAGGGAATTTGGGACCCAGGGTTGGCCCAAGAACGTTCTTGTGCCTGTGATCTCTTCCTCCCTTTGGGCTGTGTGTGGCTTTATGCAACAGCCCATCTGCTATGACCCAACCTTGTTATGTGCTACACTGGGATTTGGGGAATTGTCCTCCTAGGACAGCTAAGTGCAGACTCCACATTGCTCATTTATGCCAGCTGACTATCCGTTCCATTTACGTAGGCAGAAATGATTTGGCTTTTAGAGTTGAGAAATGACCTCATGTGTCTGGTTTTCCCGGCGACTAATATCTTCATTGCTGGCGCTCATCCATCTCTTGCAGAGGAGCAGGAAGCGCCATCCAATGCCTTGGCCAGTGTGGTCCAGTTTGTCCCTCTGGAGCTCATGGATGGCGTCATAAGAAACCTAACCAATGATGACAGCATCACCGATGTGCAAATGATGACGGCCATCAGCAGGTAGGAGAAGCTGCATTAATGAATGCCATTCTCAGTTTGGATGAAAATCTGCCACAAACCTTCACTCAGTTCCTCTGTGTGGTTTTATCCCAACCAGCTTAGCTGGTGCTGTCTTGTGAGGAATGTGTGGGGAAAAGGGGAATTTCTGGATCCTTCCTTCCATCCCTGAGGGCCTAGAGAACTAGAATAAAGACTGATGATGGTGATGATGATTATATTTGTTTGGTTTGATTTGGTTTCTTTTTTCTTAGAAATAAGTAGAGTTATGGGATGCCCAACATAAGATATCTTGAAGAGCTTTGAATTTTTTTCTCAGAAGCTGTTGAGGGCCTTTTTATTCACAAAATCTCCTTTACAGAATTTCATGCTGATCCCCATCTCCCTTCGGAAGGACATCATCCTGAATCACCAGCCACAGCTAAAAATCTGGGAAGTACACCCCAACTGTTTCAATGATCCCACCTTGACATTTATCAGATGAATGTGGTGCTGCTGGTCTGGATCTTGGTGCTGTATAATGTTTACCCCTGCCCTCTGCGCAGGCAGAGTCAATGGAGACCTCATCAAGGCACGATGAAGAGTAGCGCATGAAATACTACCTGACATGCTAGACATGGTCTTTGCAGAGCTTGTGCCCTCTTTGGCCTCACCAGATCTTCCTTGCACACTTGTGTCCAAGTCCCACAGGGCCTCTGTGCCCCAGTGCCTTGCTCTAGACTTGCTTAGGAGCATCTTCAACCCATGCTTTCCTCAGGGAAATGGGTGACGTTCACATGCAGTAGCACACACGCTTAACCCAAGGGAGCTGATGTGACTTGATCTCACTGGAAACATCTCTTTTCCTCTTCTTATTACAGGATTTGGGTCCTCCCCAATAAGGTTACATGACAGAAACACATGTTATGCCTGACAGGAACTTTATGTATGGAGAAAGGGGTTGCTTCTCTTTGACTTGCTGGGGAAGGTCATGGTTTTCCCAGAGTCCAGAGCAACCCAACACAAAAGATTAAGTTATCAGTTGAGTTCTTAACCCTCTTCTCCACCTTTTTCTCCTTCTGGGAACCTGCTGCTGTGAGCTCCAGGCGATAAATCCTCTAAGAGCGCCGGTGTCTAAATATAAAGCTTGCAAAATCAATTGCATCATTCCTTAAAACATGCTGTGTCACGCAGAAGGATGAGTAAATGATTAAACAGCCAAACATTAATCAGAGCCTGCAAAATGCAATTAAGATCACTTAGGAGAAATGCAGAAGTTTTGGCGGTGTGCTTGTGGCAGACAGGTGCCCCAGAAAACTGCTCGACTGGTGGCCTTTCAGTGAGCGTGTGCTCCATGACTAGGAAATCAAAGAAAAATACACAATTTGAAAGGATCTTGCTGCTTAAGGCCCCTGGCAAACCGGTTGCATGCAGAAGTCTCTTCCTCCAAAGTTTGGGTTTGGGAGTTAGTAGCAGAGGAGTAAACTGGCCGTGGGGTGGAGCTTCTGATCAAGTGTTGAAGGAACAAAGAGTAGTTAAAAAAAGCAAGCCTGGCATCTGCTGGTGTAAGCGTACAGCACAATCTCTTTCAGAGAGTTTCTTTTAGAGTTTGTCTCATCTTAAGTTCTATTAATGTGCATCCATGACTTTGGAAGTATTCACTGATTTGGTTTTTCATTTTTTTTCCCCTGGGGGTGTATCTGTTTTAAAGAGCCCAGGTCTGGATGAAGAAGACATCTGCTCTTGCACAGCAATGCAGGCACTTTCTACCTCTGGAAATCAGGATCTGAGCTTTTAAAAATTCAGCCTACCAAATCAATGGCTCCTTTGGAAAATTAGGGCCCTGGCTTCCAAAACATTTGAGGATCTGGCAATGTGAATTTAAAATGTATTTTTTTCCTACTGTAGCAATGCAGGCAGGCAGTGGGCAAGACTGTAACTTAGCCACTAGTGCTGGTAAATAATAGCTTAGAGTGGACAAGGTTATTTGATGCCTGTGTAAAAGAAGATAGGATGAAGAGGGGCCTTTGGATCCCTGAATCCATCTCCCTGCTTTGTAGGCATTGACGTTGCAGACCCCTTTCATGAATGGTCAACTGCCCTCCTCAAAGCAGGAAGGACTTTTGCTCCCACCGCTCTTCTTTCATTGCTGTTCCACCATTGGGTTGCTTTAATGGTTTGAATCTCTCTTCTAGTAGCCAGCCTATATATCTTTCTGGCCATCTTATAATTCATTTGATCTTATGCCAATGTAAATAGCTGAAATAGCTCTTTTCCCTCCCCAGTGTTTATTCCTTTAATGTATGCAGGCAGAGCAGCCCCTTCTCATTTCTGCTTTCCCGTAGCTGTGCTAAACAAGCCAGGTTATTTAAGCTTTTCTCACAGGAAAGGTTCTTCATTTCCCTGACCACCTTAACAGACTTTTTCAACACCTGCTTCCACTTCAGTTCCTTGGTCTTGGACATGGAGGTTTGTGCACCATGTTCCAGGTGCGCTTCATCATGGCCTTAGACAACAGCTTGAGAGGTCATTGTTTTGCCATAGAAAACACCTTTTCTGCTGCACCACAGCACCGTGCTGGTCTTTTTTCCATGGCTACAGTTACACCGGGAACTTTTTGTCAGCTGGTGTCTGCCCGGTTGTCTTCAAGCAGCTGAGTTACCATCACGTAGCACCCATTTCTTGTGCCTTGCATGCATTTTGAATCAATAAATTTCTTCCCAGTTCTACATCTCCAATCCTCAGGGTCTTCCTTGTGATACCTTGATCCTGCTCTTGTGTTGATGAAGGCACTCAGCTTTGCATCATCACAAATTTTGTAGCCATGTTCAGGAAGATTGTGGTAACAACATTAGATCCTGAAGAAAGTTGATTGTAACCTCCTTACAGATAACCAGTCAGATATGATCTACTTCTGCCCTTTGACTAGAAATTCATATATCCTGACAAACCTGACTTTGGCACCTATGGTAACACCCTGTGGCACACTATCCCTTCTTTCCAGTCATCCCCTCATGTTCTGTCTTCATTATAGGAACTGTCTTCATGTTCTTCCCACATAAAGCACAATGTCAAAGTTAATAGAGTCATTAAAACTCACCAGAGCTGAATTTCACATGATGGAAATCACCACCTCCTCATGCTTAGAGTTCAGGAGCTCCTTATGTTTCGCTTTCATTTCAGCTGTCATTGCTCTTGTTTCCATTCTGAAATCTTTTATCTGTCTCCTCTTTGTCACCCCGATCAATTCCTTCCTCTTGCTGAAAACGGAGACGGAGGATGTGTTTAGTTTGGAAGTCACATCTAGAGGCCATATCATATCTTTAATCACCATCACATCCTCTGTGTACAGCGATTGCATGGCTTTCTTTATTCTCCTCTGATGCAAATGTCTGTGGAAGCTTTTCTGGTATTTGCTTAATCATCCAACTTGGCTTGACTTTTGGTATTTCTCCACATCCCAACTTATTCTGCTCTTCAAACTTTCTTTACTGGCTAGCCTTTTATTTTTCCAGTTCCTTGTAGACTTCACTTATTCCTGCTCTTTGCCTTGTGGTGATTAGTTATCTTCATGTATTTTGCACAAGATACAGACTGATAACCAAAAGGGACTTATTGGGTAAGATAGCTGGACTGAGGTGGGAAACTGAAGATCTGGGATAACTTCAAATCAAAGGTATTGAAATGGTTAGCAAAGTTTGACCCTTGGAGATCCCAAGCCTTAGTTACTTCCCATTTTCATTTAACATTAAATTTAAGCACAAACAACCTGTCATCACTCAGGCTGAGGTTATTTTTTTTTAAAGTGGCTTCTGTAAAGTACTTATTACTTGCAGAAACATGACAACATGTTGGTTGGGTAACTATAGTAGAAATTTGTTAGCTGTGACATTCAGGAATATCTGGCTTCTTTTAGGGTTACCAGTACTTTTTTAATGTGTTTTTGAAAATGGCTGTTCCCCACACAGAATTTAAAGATCTGAATCTGAGTGGTTTTTCCTTACCAGTAACAATGCAGAGATCATACCAGTATCACTTGTTCTCTAACAGTGACAATGCAGAGACCTTGATCAACACCTCACACAGATACAGGTATCCATCCCTACCCCTTTAGATCTGCCTTACGACTCTTCAAAAACTGAGATTATCCTTCTAGGGCCTCCTCTGGAAGATATATTAGAAAATCCACAAAGCAGGGCTATGTTATATAGAACACCATACTGGTGTTAATAACTCAAACTCAGGTTGACTGGTGTTAGTGGGAGAAACCCCTACTTTATTCTGTGAAATTGGGTCAGGTCCTCTGATGAGCCACAGCGTGCCGACGACATTGGGATAACTCAACTTCAGGGTCTATTGTGCTTTGAATACATGTGAAATGCCCTATGTGGAGCCCATCTCTTACTCGATCATCCCTCTGACTGAACACAAATTTGGAGGAGGTTTAACCCAGAGCAGAGCTTGGCTTTCATGATATGTGCATTAAATTTACTTTAAGAGTTTGTATTTCATTTCAGGATGATCGACTGGGTGTCATGGCCCCTGGGAAAGAACATAGACAAGTGGATCATTGCTCTGCTGAAGGGTTTGGCTGCAGTGAAAAAGTTCAGCATCTTGATTGAAGTTACTCTTTCGAAAATCGAAAAGGTCAGTGGGGTCTTTTAAACACAAATGCGAACAACAGGCTTCTCCTTGCACCTGAGATACCTTCTTGCCTCTCAGACGAATGAGGATGAGATGTGAATTGAGATGTATGGAAAAGAAAAACGGGGTTTTAAAGGTACCATTGTGCCCCCTGCACCCCGTGCAAATGCTGCATTGCTGTATATGGGGTGGTGGGCTGATGCCTTTTTAGCAACTAGGAATGATGTTCTCCAGAACAACCTGCAGCAGTTCTTTAGGCTTTGGTTTGCAAAGGTACCGATGTCGTAAAGGTTATGAAATAAAACAAGCCAAGGATTTTCAAGCCAAGTTTTCTTCCCAAACTATGGAGCTCTTGTACAACCTACCTTTGGAAATGTGACAGGCTCTCCTTCAGCTGTGCCTTGATCATGGTTGACATGGGCAAAATACATACCGGTGAGCATGATAACAGTCCACCTAGTCACAGGTCAGTTTTAAAGCCTGTGCCTTGGCCTTAGTTCATTTACTAGCGCAGACAAAGCCCCCATTGCCATTGCCATCTCCTCTTTCAGCCGTGAGTACTTGCTGCTCTCTGAAAACCATCTGACCAAGCACTGAAATTGGTCATCACTTTAGAAACATTTTCCACACTGCAGTCCTGCTGTTCCCTCCTTCATAAGACGGGGAGAACACCTGGCTGAGCCTCCAGTGGACGTCACCACAGAAGTTATCGATACCATAATTATAGGTATTGGAACATTATTGATACCTGCAGTTGCCCATGTGATCCCTCACATGTATTAAGCAGTGGGAGAGTAGCCAAGCATCTCTGGCTTTTCCTTATCTTTCCATTCGTTGTTAATGCATAGGAAAGGGACACAGCCCTTAAAATAACATGTGAGTCTTGGAAACTCTGAGAAGTGTGGTCTGAAAGGGGTAGAGGGCATTGTCAGCTTACGCCATTTTCTGAGAAGTAGGATAAATATCATTACTTAGCCTTTGAAAAAGGCCTTTCCTTTCTATCTCTTTTCCTGAAAGGTTGGTGATAAACTTCCAAATACCACCACAAAACAGAAGAGGCACATTTTAGCAAATCACTCTGTGCTTGCATGGCCCCATCCATCAGGAGGCACGGAGACGCAGAGGTATTTCAAAGCTCTGCGCCTCACTGTGCCAGGCATTACACAGGCCTGAAAGCATGAGGATAACCCACAAGGTATTTTTAGGATGCCCTGAGTTCATGCTTTGGACAGGAGATGACTCTGGATGACTGGCTGTAGGCTGCTTGCTTTGTCATCCAGCGTGGTGTAGGGACAGAGCAGCAGCCATGGTAGATGCCCAGTGCCTCTCTTTCCTGCTGACCCCTTCTCATGCGTGTTGCGGTGCCATCCTGCCTTCTCATTTGCTTTTTTCTTCCCCCACCAGGTCTTTTCCAAATTGCTGTACCCCATCGTGAGAGAGGGGGCTTTGTCCGTCCTACAGTACATGCTGCTGAGCTTCCAGCACTCCCACGAGGCATTTCACTTGGTAAGGCTGCGTCCGGCACTTGGATGAGGGCATCACCCTGCCTGTAACCATGCCGTGGGGCCACATGGGTGGGAGGGAGCCTATGGTGCTGAGATACTGGGGAATGTTTCCCTCATCTGCTTGATTTCACCAAGTGATGTAAACCCAACCATGTCCGTCCACTTGCAGCTGCTCACCCTCTCCTGCAGCTCAAACAGCTTTTTGGACACCACGGAGCTGGTGCGGAGATGTGGAGGCAAGTTCTGAGCCTAGAAGTAGTTGATTGCCCCAGACAGAACAACCACCCTATGTCAGAGAGCAAGGTGCAGAGGAGTAGTGAGGCTTTGCTTTCTCCTCTGATAGTTCCTTCCATTTCTCTTGAGGCTTATCAGCTGGATGGCTCATCTCTGGAGATAAATCACTCTAAAGCTGGTTGAGGCTTGACCCTTCCAGATGTGAAATGTGGGCAATGTGTGCAATGCATGCATGCTCCGCTTTTTTTCTGTGGTGCTCTACCAGCTGGAAGAGTGGTCTCTATGGGTAAGTGCATCCCCATGGTCCTGTCTCAACCTCAAAGCCCACCAGCTGAGGATGCAGTTAATACAAATATATTGGACAGCCTGTCAAGCCACACTGAGGGTCTCATCAGCAGTGGTTGTATTGCTCTTGCAGTCATTTTAACCTGGTGTTTGCCAGCCCTGCAGGTGGAAGAGGAGGTTCCTCTCTTCCCTGCTCTTGCTGTTAGACCGCTTGCTTCTCCAAGCCTCTCTCCCTTGTGCTGAGCCCTTTGTACAGCCGCGTGCTGAACTGTGTTGTAAAGGGAACCCAGGTGAAACCTAACCTATCAGAAAATCATGATGGTCACTATTTTTCTTGGTTTAACCCAGCTGGCAACTCAGCATCACGCAGCCGCTTGCTCACTCCCCTCCTCCCTCAATGGGATGGGGGAGAGAATTGGGAAAAATAAAAGTAAGACCTGTGGGTTGAGATAGAGACAGTTTAATAAGAGAGAAGAATAACAATAATAATAATAATAGTAATGGTAAGAAAATATACAGAATATACAAAACAAGTGATGCACAATGCAATTGCTCACCACCCGCTAACTGATGCCTAGCCCGTCCCGAGCAGCGATCGCTCCCCCCGAGCCGGGATCACTCCCCCAGGCATGACGTTCTATGGTATGGAACAGCTCTTTGGTCAGTTTGGGTCAGCTGGCCTGGCTGTGCTCCCTCCCAGCTTGTTATACACCTGGCCGAGCAGGAGAAGCTCAAAAAGTCCTTGAGTAGTCTCAGCACTACTTGGCAACAACTAAAACCATCAGTGTGTTATCAACATTTTTCTAGTACTAAATCCGAAGCACAGCACTATGCTAGCTACTATGAAGAAAATTAACTCTATCCCAGCCAAAACCAGGACAGTATTGCCCAGCTTGGACTGGGTCAGCCACAAACCTACACTGTTGCATTTGCCTGGAGAAGGAAAGGGGAGGAGATGGAGGGGTGGCCTGCAGCAGGAAGGTGAGCAGGGCTACTCTGGCTGGCTTAGGATGTAATTTCATGGTCAGCTTTAGAAAATACGACCCCATATTTGTTCCCACCCTTTCAGCTGAGGTGTTGAGATGTTGCCACACTGGCTTTGGAATGCATTAGGTGAAGCCTTTGCATTGAGAGCATCTCGGAGGGCTCAGACAGTGGAGGGCAGGGAATATATTCTTAAACAGCCCTTGCTGTTTCCTAAGCAGGTGTCTGACTGTCCCTTGGACTCAGTGGGCCCCATCCCGCATGTGACTTCAAATTATCACCAATATGTGGCACCCATTACCATTTCTCGAAGTGATGGGGTGTCTTTCCAAGCTTGCACAGCATCAGCGCTGTAAGACTTGAAGACTCAAATCAGAATACTTCTGCCTCATGAATTCTCCACCGTTAAAGGTGAAAAGCACTTTTAGCAGCATCTGAATCTCCTCTTTTCTTTTCCACAGTGATATTTTTTTTTTTTTTTGCTGTTGACACTAAGGCACGGCTCTGCTTTTTGTTGGTGTTTCCACTGGAATGCTGTAGTTAAAAAGCAGAGCAAGCAAAAGCATGCTTGCAATGATTGAACTGATAAAAGAAGTAATGGAAAATTACTCCTATTCATGTTTGATTCTATACTTTTTTCATTAAAGCCCTTGCGTTTGGCTTTTCACCCAAGGTTCACAGAATAAACAGATAAGGCTGGAAAAAAGTAAAGCCAGCCAACATTTTCAACTGATGTTTTTTCATTCCTCAGCTGGAGACACTGAAAATGAACCTGAATTTCTTGAGAAACTCTTCGGTTTCTAAAAATAGGGGCGTTCCAATGGATTGTCTTCAGTTGAGCGTCCAAAATTTGAAATACTCCAAAACCTGTCAGTTGCTCTTGGCTTTATGTTTCCATCTGCAGCCCAGCAAGAACAAACTTCCTCCCCTATTTTAAAAAAAAACAGGGCGCAAACCTGTCTTGCTTCTTATCTTTTTGTGTTTGTGCTGGCACTTTGGAAGGGTTTTGAGAATCATTCCCATCACGGCTTGGCAAAATATTGATTTATGAAATGGTACTGGGATTCATCTGCTTCCCCAACAAAACTTTTCTGATGGAACGGAAATGGTGAAAATCGCCAACATTTTGAGGAGAAAGAAAGAGAGAGAGAGAAGGAAGAGAGGAAGATGAAGGGAGGAAGGGAGGACTGGGAAAGGGATGGACTGGGGATCCTGAGACTTTACACCAGGATTGTTCTGGGGTAAAAATCACATAAAATATAAATACGAAAAAGGTTGCATAAGTGCCTAGGGTCACTCTAGCACATCTGCAGGCTTAAGAACAGGTTATTAATCCTTTGTGCAGCTGCGGGGTCAGCAGAGGGTGCCCGTGAGCAATGTATCTTTTGCGTTTGCGTCTGCTTGTTTGTTTTTAAATTTTCTAGATGAGAGCGAAATAACAAATGTGTTGTTTATGTGCCCATCGCCACCCATCCAACTGTACCAAATCCAGTTTAGTTTATACAGTAGCAAATAAAATACAGCACACCAGACAACGCTTCTTGCAGGCTAATTCATCTGCCTTGTAGGTTTGAAGCCCTGTGCTTGGCAGCCAGCATATAAGGCTCCTTTCCACCATGGGTGTGTGATTTTGTAGAGATTGATCCATGTAAAGAATGGTAATCGCAGCAAGGCAAAGCAGCAGCACAAACCTGCAGGTGTCATGCAACATGAAACCCTCGAAGGTCTACAGCATTTGCACTCAGTCAACAGAAGAGTTGCTTTTGAGTTCATAGGGTGAAGTCCAGAATGGGACTGAAGTCAACTCCTCTTGGCTGTCCTTTCTGCCTGGGGGTGAAATTCTTTCCCCTGCATGCGTGCTAAAGCTCTGTGAGTAATTTGGAGCCATTTTTGATGCAGTGAATTTTCCCTTTCCAGCTGCTCCCTCACATCCCCAGGTTGGTGGCCACTCTGAAGAAGGAGGACTCCAACTCTGCCACCAGCTCCCTGGAGCAGCTGGCTGAGCTCATCCACTGCATGTTCTTCCGCTTCTCAGGATTTCCAGATCTCTACGAACCAGTCCTAGAAGCAGTTAAAGTAAGACACTCACCTCTCGGCCATTTTTCTGTTTCCCATATGGAAATGGCATCTTAGTTTGCAGCCTAGGGCAGAGGGACTGTCCTACTGGTAGGGATATCCTAACCTCAACACCTCAAACTGTGGTAGAAGAAAGGGATTAAAATTCTGAGTTTGAGCCCCACGTGGGCAAGTTGAAGGAAGATACTTTTCTTATGGTGGGCCTGTGGAAGTCCTGATAGTGCCTGTGGGCACTTTAATCTTGAATGCCTCTAAAGGACTAATACTAGCAGCTAAACTCTTCCTTGCATGGATGCATGTTCATGCCAAGAGCAGGGGAAATGAGTGGCGTGGACACCGCTAGCAGAGGAGCTTTTGTAGTTGCCCATTACTAATTCTTCACATGGAGAGATAAGGATTCATAACACAGATGTCTCTTTCCAAGGCTCTTCCTATTCCAAATGAAGACCGGATTAAACATCTCCTGGGGCAAAATGCTTGGACTTCCCAGAAGAACGAGCTGGCCTGCTTCTACCCCCGCCTGGCATCCAAATCGGAGACGGGAAAGATCGGGTTAATTAACTTGGGAAACACCTGCTACATGAACAGCATCATACAGTCTCTGTTCATGGCTTCGGAGTGAGTTTTTGCTCCCTTGCTCCCACTCAGGACTGCTCTAGGGGTTGCTCGTTGCATTGGTGTTGCACATCCCGCGCCGGTTTTCCATCTTACAGTTTGCATCTCTGCTTTTCTTCCGCAGCTTTCGGCATTCGGTGTTGAATTTAACCGAGGGAAACTCCCAGCCCCTGATGACAAAGCTCCAGTGGCTCTTTGCGTTTTTGGAGCACAGTCAGGTAATTATTTCATGTTCTAGTTATTTGTTTGGACTGTCGGCTGCGGAAAGGCTCGTCTCCAAGTCGCTTCCTGCCGACTCCAACGTGCTGATAAGGAGCTGCGGATCTCGGTGGGTTTTTATAATGGGACGAAATTTGTTTATATGAAAGAGGCTAATTTTGGGGGTGGAGGAGGCAAGCTCCTATCACCCATGAAAACGAGCTGTGTTCACACCAGGCTGCCTGTCTTCAGCCTGGGCTGGACTGATGTAATAACTAATAGTTTTAACAGTGACGTCCGTTCCATAATAGTTTATGTATGTGGCCAGCCAAAAAGCCTGTTGGTATAAAGCAGAGTTTTTTGGTTCACAGCAAAGCACAAGCAATTGATGAAAATGGTTTTGTTACAAGAAAAATAATAAAAAAATCCCCTTCAATTCCAGATGCCTTGAATCCTGCGTATGTGAGGGAAAGTAAAATAAAAATAGCAACACCCTTAAATTGATTATGAATGCTTTCTTGACAAACACAAAATGTAATATGAGTGACTCCTGGAGCTACAGCGAGGTCATATCTAGCTCTTCTCTTGCAAATATATCTTTCTGTCCCTAGAAAGACATGGTTTTGAAAGTCCAGTGAATTTTCCTTTGCTGTGAAATCAGTCACTTGGGCTTCTCCATTTTTCCAAGCCTTGACTGGCAGAGCTGGCTTGTCGCATCGTGGTATTATGTCATTACAGATGACCTTTGAGGGGAAAATATAGACAACCTGTTAAATTTAATATTTGGGCAGAGAAGAGTCTAGTTGCTGATAGCAGGTGAGGGTGTCTGTGATCTGTGATGAGTAAATACAGGACATATTTGCTTGTTGTGTAGTTCATGGTTAATAGTTTCCTGCTAATTCCCTAATAGCCTTCTAGTTATTTTGCTTCTTCGGGCTGTTCTTAAAGTCACTTCTTTGCTGAAGATGGGTCTTGTTCCACGTTAATCAGACAGCAGCTTCCTAACGGCAGTGATTACATTATCCGGTAACGCAGATTACCTGCCTGCAGTGATTGGAATGACGGGTGGAAGTTTAGTGGATTTTTTTGCTTTGTTTTTTTTTTTTAAGAAGGGATTTGGTGACAGAGATCCTGATCAAATTAAATGGAGCATCAAATTAAATTCAGGCTGAATTAAGTAGAAGTCTGTGGGTCAGGCCAATAAACCATTTTAAAATTGAAGAAAGAAATAAACATGTGGATATTTTATAGAAGTCTATTCAAAATAATGGCTGAAATTCATCCCTACGGTCCTGGCTTGCAGCTAACCAAGAAAATCTTCCTGTGCACTGGGATTAGCCCTTGCAGGGGGAAAAAAGGGGGAGCTTATCTGGCACACAAGCGCACCCTGCTCCCAGAGAAGCAGCCAGAAAGACCCTCCTCTTCCTTCTCCATCTCCCTATGTGAAATGAGAACCAGATCCCCCGGGTTAAAACCCCTTCTCCTTCTTCTGTGTTGCTGCCAGCGACCTGCAATCTCACCTGAGAGCTTCCTCTCTGCCTCCTGGCCACCCTGGTTCACCCCTGGTGCTCAGCAGGACTGCTCGGAGTATCTCAAGTACTTGCTGGACCGGTATGTGGCAAGCGCCATAATTTTGGAGCCTGGTAACAGTGGCATCCCTAGACCCGACATAATGTTGAACGCTGACCCACATGCAAAAGGGGCAAGGGGCTGAGACACGGAGGAGTTGGGAGAGTGAAGGCTTGGGATGAAAGATGGTGAGACCGGTCCAGGGCTCCTCAATAAAACCCTATTTGGGCTGGCTTAGGGGTAAGGTCAGAACTTTGTGCAGCTTGAAAATTTCTGCCTTTGCTCCGAAGGCAAAGGGAATCGTACCAAGTTTAGAGATTTGCCTGACGAGCCATTCAGCCTCCTCTGTAAAATGTTGATTTTTGCCTTTCTCTTACCTAGAAGTCTTGAATCCCTGGTGTCCCAGAAATCCCTCTAGAAGTAGGGGGGTCAATGGCACATGGAGACCTCAGGTTCCCAAATCCTGCCCTACCCCTCCCTCAGCACCAGACCCCTGGGCACAGGCAGGTTAACCCTTGGAATGAAGAACAGAAACCCTACTTTAGAAACTACCTCTTGGTGTTGTATTGATGCATAACGCAGCCTTCTTTTCCCCTGCCAAAGATTACACGAAGAAGAAAAAACCGGAAAAAGGATCTACCAGAAACTCAAGGAATCCAGCTTGCTGTCGGAGGTGGTGGAGCATCATTACTTAAACAAGACGTTGATTGAGAAGATGTTTGGGGGTAAAATGATGACAAAGATCCGCTGCTTGAAGTGTCTGAATGTCTCCTCCCGAGAAGAAGCCTTCACAGACCTATCCCTGGCTTTTCCCCCACCGGACAGGCATGTGCGTGGGAGTACATCTGTTCTACCAGTGGAAGAAATCGGCCCACAGTTTATTGAGCCTCCTGAAAACCCAAGCCAGCTTACAGGGTCTCCCTGGATCCAGAGGAAAGCCCCCATGGCCAGAGACCCTGCAGCCCCACTGATGCCAGTGGAAACATTGGGTTTCCAGGAGCCAGGAGAAGCGGCAAATCCCTTAAGTGGAGATGCTGTTGGCGTGGATGCAGTCAAAGACCCTCTCTCGGGTTTTGGGGAGCAGGCATGTGCTCCCAAAGACTCCAGATCTGTCCCAGATTTAATCAACTATTTTCTATCGCCGGAGAGACTGACAGCAGAAAACAAATACCACTGTGAGAAATGCGCATCCTTGCAGGATGCCGAGAAGGTGGCGGAGCTGACGGAGGGTCCACATTACCTCATCCTCACACTACTGCGGTTCTCCTTCGACCCACGGACCATGAAGAGGAAGAAGATCTTGGACAATGTTTCTATCCCCGTGGTGCTCAAGCTGCCTGTCCTTGTCACCCCGGAGGAAACCGAAGAGGTTTACCAGCATGGGAAGGCTGCCCCGGGAAGCGGCTTCATGTCTGTCGTGTATGACCTGTGCAGCGTGGTGGTGCATTCAGGCATCTCCTCCGAGAGCGGCCACTACTACTGCTACTCCAGGGAGTGCACCGACACTGTCCCCCATGGGCAGCCCCGGGACAGGGCGCCAAAACCTGCCTCCGACAAACAGCTGGACTTTGAAATCCAGTGGTACCTCTTCAACGACACCAGAGTTTCCTTCTCCTCCTTTGAATCAGTCAGCAACGTCACCTCTTTCTTCCCCAAGGACACTGCCTATGTCCTCTTCTACAGGCAGCGGCCGGGCAGGCAGAGCTGCCCGCTGCATGAGGCTCTGGCCGAGGCCAGCTGCCTGCATGGTGAACCCTCCCTCCATAAGGACTTGATGGAAGCCATTTCCAAAGATAACATCCTCTACTTGCAGGTAACTCCCGCTGCCATGCACAGCAGGGTGTGATCCTGCAGCTGCCCGGCTCACGGGCCACGTTCCCACCCATCCGGGCAGCAGCAGGGTCGTGTCCTGCAGATAAATCGCGTGCGTAGATACCCGCCCGCTCCTCAAAGCCAAATCCCTTTCTCTTTTTAGCATCCAGATATAAACAGGTTGCAGTTTCCTGATGAAACTGGGAGATGAGGTGCAAGACACCTCATGGCTGTGCTCGGCGTTGACTTGCTGATGCCTGCCCCGGGCAGCTCTGCCTGAAATTTTTTCCTAAGTGCCTGGGAAAGTTGGGTGAGCTGGGAGTACAGACTGGAAAAGATTTCATTCAACTGGTGGAGTTCAATGCTTTCCAAACAGCAGTGTCCCGTAGGACATGAGTGGCAGCCAGGGCAATATGAGGGGTCCCTCCTCTCCCAGAGGTGACATGGAAGGGCTGTTTTTTGATCGCTGGAGAGATGCAATGCTTTGCTGCATCCTGCCTGCTGAGCTCTAGAGATGAGCACACGGCCTTCTCACCCTGGTTTCATTTGGAGGAGGCTCCCAGGGGCAACCAAACAGGCTCCTGGCTCCTCGGGGAAGGTGGGAGCATCCCCTCCCCTCGGTCATTTAGCTGCAGATATCCTTGTGTTATTTTTCCTCCTTTCTTCTCCCAGGAGCAGGAAAAAGAAGCGAGAAACAGAGCCGCCTACATTTCCAACTTGCCGAAATCCCCGCTGTGGTGGAGAGACTTTGACAGGGACAAGGATGATGACAACTCATCAGGGGGCTGCAGCCCGGCGGCGGGCGGTGGCGGATCCGGCTCCTTTCATGGACTCGTCTTCTAGGCAACGGGTTAAACCAGATAGTCAGTGTCTATGGGGTCAACCCAAAGCCAGAGGCTCCTCTTCCTCGCCCTGATGAGAGCGAGCATCTTGGAGGAGGATTTGGGGAACATTTTAGTGGAAAAAGACTCAGGGGCTGTTTTGGAGGTGCCCAGAGGGTCCCACCGCTTCCTATGCACTTGGTCTTCACGCCTTAATGTAACTAAGCTAACGCGGAGATAAGCAGCTGCCAACAGCTTGGAGAAGTGCCCTTTTGCTTCAGCGTAGCCGTGTCTTGCCTGCTGTGAGTCATGCCACAAACCTGGGGAGACGATGGGGACAGGGACGGGGATGAAGATGGACCCAGCAGGGCCCCAGGAATGGAGATGTCCCATGCACATCCCGTCTGCAGTCCTTCCTGTGGCGCTGAGTCATTTCTGGGGGGACCTCTGCTTTTTTTTTTTTTTTTTTTGCTGTGGTTTTGAGAACCCACCTTGACACACCTCTAAAGGTAGAAAAAGGCTGAAAAGGCTGAAAAATGCCATGTGGCCAATGTAGCAACACTGATCTGGTGGGGTGGTGAGCTTGCAAGCCTACTTGGTCACAGCGAGCAGTGGCAGGTCGACCAGAGGGGTTTTATGCAGTATGGCAAAGCGCCCAAAAGAGACTGAGAGCACAGACCCCTCCAGCCAAGAGAGACTGACCTGATCCAGTCAGGGTTTTTTGGGCTCCAGTGAAGCCCTGTGGTGTTACTGGTGACCTCTGGATGCTGTCAGTGTACACGGCAGGCCCAGACACACAGCTGTTTTCCCAGATGTGTCTTTAGGACTCAGCCTCTTTCTGCTGCTGTCATCTCATGGCTTTCTGGGCTGGATCTGCCTTTTAAAACTGGGGCTTTCCTATGGGATACCTTGAACTGAACAGCAAATGACAGAGTCCCCCCTAAAGCCAACCCACGAGCTATTTTTTTAAAATGCTAATTTGCAAGGAGAGTAGCCCAACCAGATATATTATATCAACCCAATATAAATACATACTATGTAAACCAATGTATTATATACATCAGTAGTGGGACAGGGGCTGATTTTGGTGGCAGGAGGCCAACCCAAGCCTGGGGCAGCACGTCTACAGGACCACGGCTCCCTCCAATGTCCCTCCCCAGCCATTGTCCCTGCCCACTCCTCCCTCCGTGCCTGTAGTAGAGATTTCTCTAGCTCAAGTGGCAGAGACTTGTGCCTTAGGTTCTGGGTGCAGGGCCTAATCCTGACCGTGGGGTATTGGGGTGGGAATATTGTGTTGCCATGGAGGAAAAGGCAAAGCATGGACATTGCTACGGATAATGCAAGCAGAAAGTCTGCTAGAGAGGACACTTGGGATCAAATCTCTGGCATATACTATCGTATTCTTTTACTGCCTTTCCTATATATAAATAAAGGAAATTAATTAATTCAACATAGAGGCGTAGCGTCTTATTGCAATGCTCATAGTTGTTGGGCTGATGGGTCAAAAAAGAGTTGGGGAAGCTGATGGAAGATGAGCATCCAACCTCACAGGCGCAGGAGAACCCTGCAGAGTGGTGGCTTGGAAGAGGGGAGCAGGTAGAGGTGGGATGGGGACCCCCAGCCTGGAGCTGGGTGCCCTCCTAATGCAGATCACGATCCTATTAGTGGAGTTTTGTAGATGAGCAGTGGAGCATGGTCGTTGTATTTCAGTCTGCTAGACTTAAAGCGGTGCTAAGAGGAAATAAATACGGTCCCAAAGCTGAAGTTGTACAAAAAGTACAGCATTTCCTGGCATTATTAATAGACTTTTAGGAACCTCCTGTCCAAAGAGGTTGCCAAAAACTTTCATGTTGCTGTGGTGCCAGCTCCTTGCTTCGTGCTGGAGTGTCACCTGGAGGCATCTTCTGGGCTGCGTGCTGGAAGGTGCTTTTCCAGGAGACTGTCTCTGCCTTGATGAGGTTCTAATCTAAATAATCAAGGCAGATAATCAACCCAACACAGAAAATGGAGAGGCTGTATCATAGCTATGCTCTTCCCTGAAAATGTCTTGGTTTTTTCCCCAAGATTTTCTGAGATGAGCAGAAGCAAAACTGCATGCAGTGCTCAGCATGGATGGCAGCCTGGGTTGTTTCAATGGTGTAACAAGGTAGTCTGGTTTCGCTGCTGTTCATTTCCTATAATTCTTAGCATTGGACTTCCCTTTTGGACTTGGCCCTGAGCCTCTGTTTTTGCAGCATTATCTACAGTTCTCTACAATCCTCTCCCCAGAATAATCACTATATAAGTGTATATAGTATAAATATGTATTTATATACATATATAATATAGAATCGGTAAGGTTGGAACAGACCTCTGAGATCATTAAGTCAACCCAAGACCACCATTCCTACTAACCCATGTCCTGAAGTGCCATGTCTACATGTATTTTTAACACCTCTAGGGGTGGGGACTCGACCCCTTCCCTGGGCAGCCCCTTCCAGTGCCTGACAGCCCTTTGGGGAAGGAATTGTTCCCCATGGCCAACCTAATCCTGCCCTGGCACAACTTGAGGCCGTTTCCCCTCGTCCCATCGCCCGTTCCCTGGGAGCAGAGCCCGACCTCCCCCCCGGCTCCCCCCTCCTCTCAGGCAGTTGTAGGGAGCGATGAGGGCTCCCCTCAGCCTCCTCTGCTCCAGGCTGAACCCCCCCACCACCCCCAGCCGCTCCCCAGCAGCCAGGGGCGCCAGACCCCACCCCCGCTC
>BOSO01010421.1:4384-63849 GCA_018403395.1 Gorsachius goisagi
TTCCTTTGGGAAGCCTAAGAGTTTTGAAAAGCTTACCTCTCGTGGGGGAGGCTTCATGGACACTGCTGAGATTGGCAACTTCTCTGGTGGCTGAGATACAAACTCTTCACTCTTTAAGGAAAAAGCAGCTTTAAGTCACAGAACCCTCTCAGAAAACGAAGCTGTAGCTAGCCCTGCATACAGTCCCTTCTCCTTTCTGAGCAAGGCTGTTCCCTGCAATGTGTTTGTGAAAGCTCTATGTCGGCATTTCCATCATTTCCCCTATGCAACCTAACAGAACTATTTGGAAATGTTTCTAGCAGTTGATGCAATATTGTCCTGTAATTTCTGTTGCTGCCTTTATCAGCTTGGACTAGCCTAAGGAATTCACGTTGGCCTTATGCTGAGAACCGTGTGCTCTGGCTTTCTTACTCTAGATGTTCTGGTACTCGTTGTCCTGGACAACTCCGCCCAAGTTTGCTAGGAGAGCTGAGAACAAGTCCCCTGTAACTGGCTTCCCTGAGCTAAATGCACCTGGGTTGAAGTCTCTGATTTACGTGGGTACAGCAACCTCAGAGCTTGTGAGTGCTCCTTTGCTGGAAGCTGGTAAGACAGCACTGACCACCCAGCTGCCTGCAGCGACAGGACAAGATGTGCCACAGCAGACCTCTGCACCCTTTCTAAGTCAGAGTACGCAACTGCGAGGCTCTCAGGCAAAACCACGTACACAGTGCAAGAATATTCATTGCTTACGTGCTCTGTGCAATGGTGTCAAACACTTTTTTTTTTGTCTAGCTTTGGAAAGGCTTGGTCACGCGCTCTTCCCAAAGATTACAGCGCTACAGACTCATTTTCCTGCTTGTAGACTGCTATTTTCTGACCTTTCTTCCCTGTACAATGGGGGCAGGATCCACGAGGGTCTCTTGACCTCCAGGAACGGGTGTCATGATTTCCGCAGTTTCACCTGTCTATGGGAGAACACATGGTTCAGTACAGTCATAACTTCAGTCCACTTGGAGGATCAAAGAACAGGATTCATGTCACAGTGCTTCATTTTTATAATGTGCAATGGTTAAACTATTAACCTGAAAGGGGTTTTTTTATTCACACAACTCGCCTTATTTTGTGGAACCGGAACAGATTGTGGCTTTACATCTATTAAGTACAAGGCACGGGAAAGCAGGAGCAGAGAAGGTGGAACATTCTCTTTTAAATGCAGATCCAGCCACTGTTAGAAGAAAACAGAAGGGAAAGTTATTTCATACTGGCTCTATGTCTGTAATTATTGATACAGCACTCTTTGTCCTTAAAGATGTTAAAGCTATCTTGAGTTTGGCTAATACAGTTTTAAGCTAGCACAATGACAAGAAACAGTTTTGAAGAGTTAAGAATATCGTATGGAATACAGACTAGAGAGGAAGTTTCCAGCTACTAGTGAGGTACCCACGTCACTCCTGACCAACAGTGAAAGCTGAGTACTTTGAATTATCTACAGCTTATCTGAAATACAGCACCTACAGCAGTATCTGTAATCTGTTTGAATGTTTATAAATTACTAGTGTTGGCTCTACTACAAGTCTTGGCTACATTAGAAGCTTAAAACATATTCTGTGTGTCCCCCCCACTTCATCTTGCTTCCAGCTGGCCCCGATGCCACCTGGTTTTCTCTTTAGTCTAAGACTTAATCTGGATACTTCATGCCTTAAAGCTCAGCTATGCAGGCGAGGATCCACCTAGAAACACTTGCATGAATTCTTAGTGAAACTGTGCCTGCTCCATCTGAATGCTGCACTGCTCTGTCCTGGGAGAAACCTTGTCTAACAGGACCAGAGCAGAGCTCACTTGCCTGTCTGAGCTGTTCCTTTAGTTGCTCCTCTGAGAGACCCAGTGACCGCATTCCTCTGGCTCTGCATGCGCTCTGCAGTTCAGACACACTTAGGCCGTTGACTCCTTCCTTGGCAATCATCTGAAATGAAAAGGAACGTTCCTACCTAAGCCAAAACCCCGGTGTACTTGATGAGCTTGAGCCCAGAGAAACGTCTGTTCAGATAAATGTGCCTGAAGTCACACCACTAGGAAGATGACAGAGCTGACTCTGCACCTAATGCATTCTGTCCTTGAAAGCTGACAGTCTTCAGCTACAGAGGATGAAAAACTTTGATCCTGGTTATTCACACCCACACCCAAGTACTGAGAATTTCACTTTTACATAGGTTTGAAGAATTTACTCCAAGACAGGTAACCCTGAGAACCGTCAAGATCGCAGGCTTTAAAGCTGAACCTGTGGTTAGTTGCACGTGCCTTTCAGAACCGGTCACCTCTTACTAGCAAGAAGTTTTCTGGTCTTTCCTCCGTGTCGTAATAGGATTCTTAACACCATTTCAAATTACAGTTCCAACACCATCATAAAATGTGGCTTGGAAGGGACTTCTGGAGGTCCAACCTCCTGCTCAAAAGAGGGTTAACATAAAAGTTTCTTTACAGTGCTCAGGGTTAACATAAAAGTTTCTTTACAGTGCTCAGCCTTTTCCATTTATACTATGAGGCTCTCTAAGGACAGGATTTCACAACCTCTAGACAACCTGTTCCACTGTTTACCCACTCACTGATTATTTTTCTTTTCTTATCATGCTTGAAATTTTCCTTGCTGCAATTTATGACCATTACCTGTTGTCCTTTGCAACAGCAAGTCTGGTTCCATTTTCTGAATAACCCCATTAGGCGTTTGAAAACATCAAGCAGATTTTCCCTTGGCCTTCTCCAGGCTAACTAAAGCCAGCCCCTTTAACCAACTGAATTCAGTATCAGTTTATATTAGTTCATAAAATCTGGTGTCTCCATACAGTATTTATTCCACAATTGGAATTTTTTTTACACGTTAGTATGACTCCAGAATAAAAATACAAGGGTGTTCTACGCAGTGACAGTATCTGCAGTGCCCCACTCATTAGGGTTCACCAAAGGACGCAAGGGTGCAGGAAGATGAACTCCCATTCTGTTTTTTTCTGGAATCTCTCACTGGGACAATCCCACTCCCACCAATATCAAACTTCACAGCTGTGGATGGAGTGTGGGCAGTGCCACAGGCCTTATGTAAAGCAGGCAGTCTGTGATTCAGAGGGCAGGACGTGAGACTGCCGAAAGCGCGCGTTCCACCAAAGCAGCGCACCTGTGCTGTTCTAAACTTACTTCATCGTCCACCTTGATCGTCCTGAGCCTCAGCAGAAGTTGAAAGCGGAGCAGGTTGTTGGTGCCAATGGGCTGCAGCTCAAGCAATTTGCAAAGAGCCACCAACTGCGGCCGTTCCAAGTGCTCCAGGGTCAGCTCGTCCTCAAACAGCTTGGAGAAGCGTACGATCTCTTGGGTACTGGGCTGATGGCCGGTGTGACGAATCTAAACAACGCAGAGGCATCAGGGCCAAAAGCCAAACTAGAGCAGGATCACAGCTTGTGAATCCTCTTCCCCCTCTGAGGAAGGAGCCCTTCCTGTTTCCCCGGACTGGAATTCCCATCTCTCGATGGGAACAGAATGCTATAGTTAAAAGGCCAAAGTAAAAACTGCTTTTGGGTGGCAGCTTATAGGATTTCACAGGGTAAAACTTTCACTGTTGTCGCAGGATGGAAATGCTCGTCTGTACAGACAGCTCTGACAGATGGGGTCAAAAGCCAGTGTCAGCAGGGTATTAGCTGCAAGAGGGTACCCAGTCAACAATAACCTGACAGGACAGCTCTGTGCTGCCAAGTCTCTCTACAATCTTTGTACAAAACCCATACTCTCTGCCCAAACAGCAGCACTAAGCTGGTATAAGTACTATTGCTGTCATCCCCAGCACAGCCCCTTTTACCTGGTGTACATAAGAGGAGAATTGTTTTCCTTGCCCTGTATCTGCTTTGTTCCTTTTGGCCATCTCTGCAATGGTCTCCTGCAGGAACTTTGCTAACTCCAGCTTTGCATTTAATTTCTTCTTCTGCTTTTCTTCCTTCATTTAGGAAACAAAACATAGTTAGAAACTCTACTTGAAAATCAGAAGGGAGGGGATGCTGGGGAAGAGACGAAATAAGACTTCAGTACTGAAAGCAAATAGGCTTTGCTGCTTACTGTAGAAAATGAAATTGCTGTGCACTTTCCCACTGATCACTGTTTACAGTACAAACTTCAAATCCTGCTGTCCTGTCTAGGAGTAAGCAAGGCATGTCTGACCTAGACGCGTGTGAGAGGCCGATACTCATTTACAGCAGCAGGCAAGAAGCAACAGCTCTTTATGCAGCTGTACAGACGTTCTAGCAAGCTGGGGTACACAGTCTACATCTTCAGAATGACACAAACCTTTTTTGACTCTGTCTCGAACGTTGAGGGCAGCATTTCAGGAAAGAGTTTCAAGAATACAGGTAACAGAAATTCCATGAAGGGGACGATGACAAACACCAGGAAGGGAACCAGCCGGAAGAGATCTGCGCAAGTTCTCAGCAACTGTACAGGGAAGAGCAGAGCAGAACTTATTATTCAGACAGACAAAAAAATACAGGTCTTCTGAAGAAGCATGGAAATGGAGTGGTTAAACTTCTTCCGTTACAGTAAGCCTCCTAATGCATCATTTTAGCACAGTGTTTGTATGCCTGGCACTTACCCTTCGTCTCTCCCTCCTAGTGAGGACCTGACCGTGTAAGAGCCTCCACACCATCCTGGCAGCCACCTTGGTGTCAATCCAAAGCAAGTGGAAGCCATTGTAATAGTGTTTCAGTTCATCCACAATTTTTTGGCGTAAAGGCTTTTTTCCCACGGCAGTCTCTGGGACTTGTTTCGTTGGAGTGTCAGGAGGCTTAGCGCCCTGGTTCACAGTACTTCGGTGGGGCGGAGGTTCACCTCGGAGCTCCGGGCGCAAGCAGGTGGACGCGTGAAACGTTCGCACAACTGTAGCTGGAGAGTGAGGAAGGCCAGTGCCCAACCACGCGCGGTGCAGCGATGCCCAGTTTCCAGAGTCTCTTATGCAAGGCCGGTGTAAATGAGAACCCCCTAGCTGGACAAACGCAACTGCTGGCGAGTATGGAGGGTGGGAGTGCGCAAGAAGATGGGAGCCTCTGAAACTGGAGAGGTATTTAAGCAAGTAATAGGGCTTTATGGCTAAGGTAACTAGGCATTACACACAAATTAGTGTTCTTAGTGCCAAATTAATCTTATGGCTGCCTCAGCATCTGAGATTCTGATCCTTCAGCAATGGATAAAATAGTGAGAGTCTGTCCCATGCTAACAACTTTTCTCTGGGGGAAGAGGGGGAGAATAACTCAAGACTCAGACTGCCTCTAGGAAGCCCTTCTACCCACTGCGTCAGCTAAAATTTGCCAGTTGCAAACAAAGAAAAGCCGGGGGCTCCTCTCCTCTCACTGAGCCTTCTCTGCAGTTCCTGCCCCTTCCCTCTCCCAGCAACGTCCCCTGGAAGAGCCGGGCCGCACACCGAAGAGGGGCAAGCGGGTAGGGAGCTTGATCGGTTATCTACCAGAGCCGAGAGCTCGCAGACTGCTGCGCGTTACGACAACCGCTGAAATCCCTGGTTTAGGTAAATCAAACCTCCTATTTCTCACGTGCGGCCAGGTAACCTTTGGCAGACGTCTGTAGGAGTGCTCCAGCTTAAAGCCCTGATGTCACACGGAACACGTAGGCCAGCAAAGGCGGGAACGGCACCCGTCACCGTGAATAAAGGAAAGCGTCACCGTGCAGGGAGCCCCCCTGCTCCCCCCAGGTTCCCCTCACCCTGTTCCACCTCCGCTCCAGCCAAGGAGCAGCGGGGACGTTGCAGCACAGAGCGCCCATGAAAACCAACCCACGGCTTACCTGGACCTGGCTGCGGCGAGCAGCGCGTTACGGCTGTAGGCCGCCATGGTGCCACGGAGTCATCGGCCCTGGCGGGACGCGGGCAGCGGCGGGGCCTTCATCTCCCCCAGCAAGGGCGAGCGGCCGGGGGGCCCGGGGAGCGCTGGGGCCGGGCCCTGGCCCATCACCTTCTCACCGGGGCTGCGAGGGGAGACGTGAGCGGGGGCTGCGGGACGGCTCGCCCCGGGCTGGCAGGGGAGCGGGGCCCGCCGGGCGACGGGGCCAGCACCGGGGGGATTCCCCACGGCGCCCTGATCCCTCCCCGTCCCGGCCCCGCCGCCCCTCCCCAGGGCCCGGCCCGGTCCCGGCGCCCGTGCGCCCGCTCACCGCCGGCCCCGCCGCCCCTCCCCAGGGCCCGGCCCGGTGCTGATGCCTCCGACCCGGTCCCGGTGCCCCCACCCCGCCGGCCCTGCTCACCACCGGCCCCCCTCCCCGCCAGGGGCCCGCCCGCGGCTCCGGTCCTCCCGGGCTGTCCCATCGCGCCCTGCCCGCGGCGCTCTAGCCCGGCGAGCGGCCCTCTATGGTTCCCTCTCCGTCACGCCATCGCGGTGCGTCACAGCCTCTTCAACGGGGGCCAATCAGAAAGCAGGACTGCGGCCCTGCCGGCGGCCACCCAATGGGAGCGGGAAGGGGCGGGGCTTGACCCGAGGTGCCCTCAGGAAGGGCCTCTCATTGGCCGCGAGGGCAGTGGCGGCGACGTGCGAGCGGGCGGGCCTTGAAGGGTGATGTCACGGGCCGGTGCGTGACGCCATCGCGAGGCGGTGGGGCTGGGCGTGACGTAAGGGAGAGGGAGGAGGGGGGCGGGTGCGCTCGGGATCGGCCTGGGGCGACGGGGGCCCTGTGGCAGTGACTGGGGCAGCCTCCGGGCCTGAGCCTTGCGGCGAGGCCTAACGTGAGGCCTAAGGCGAGGCCTCCTCCCTGGCCTGGTGCTTGGGAAAGGCGCAGGCCTCGGGGACGCAGGGGCCTTGGTTGTGGGGACCTGGGCCCCCCTCCGTATCACACCTCCCTTGGTTTCGCTGCGAGCCCCATCACGCTCCCAGGAGTTGGGCGTGCTCCTGCCCAAACAGTGGGGGCGGAGGAGCTCTGCTGGTGACCTCTCTTCACCTGCGCCTCTTCACTGTGATTTATGTAGCACCCAGAGAGCGGGAGAGGAACTGGAAGCCATGCACGGAGACGGGGTCCTGGCTGGAAGGGACCCTCTGGTTCTGCTCTGCATGCCTGCTTCATCCCGCCAAGCCTTGGCTCGAGTCCTGGCAAAAGGTAGGAGAGCTTGTTAAGCCGTTAGCTTGCACACTAATGTTGCTTCATTGGCGGCTGTGTTGGATGTTTCCTGGCACATTTATCAGTCCTTCAAAAGAGAAAATGCCATTTGTAGTTCATCAGCCCAGAGTATCCAGCAAAGTGTTGATAGCACCCCCTTATTTTTTTGTATGGAACAAAACTTCCCAAAAGTTCCCATTTAAGTGATTACAGTTTGTATCCCTATAGAGAGCAGAACATACTCTGAGCAGTTGCGTGTATGACGGGGCACGTGAGAGTGGAATCTCCTTTTGTGTGTTATCGCCTGAGAACAGCTTTGCCTGGGATTAGGTGTCAGAAGGAAGTTTCAAGCCCTGACGTGTTTGAGACAAATACTGTGGGTCTGCAGGTCTGGTGAAGCACGTAGGCAGCTGGAGAAACGTTCTCAGTAGGTGACAGGAGACTTGGTTTCTTGAAATGTCTTCTGTGTTTGGGAGAGTAGTGGGGAAAAAACATTTTATTGACGGCAATGAAAACGGTTTGTAACTTTTTGGCAACTTCACTAACGGGTGCCTAAACAGGTGAACAATATTTTAAAAAGTAGAAAATAAGATTGAGAAAGTTGGGTAAGAAGCGGGACAGAAAGCTCCCAAGGTGTTGCCACCAGAGCTTTGGGCGCATTGCTGTGTTTTCCATTGGTTGGAAAGCAAGTTTCCCATAAAAGGCTGGTCTCCAAGTCCTTTACATTCTGGGAAAAAACCCACCCCACCACTAATCCAAATACTTTCTTACTGTCAGAAACATTTCTGCAATTGTTAACGCAGACTGTGTAATAGCACAATTTAGTTCCTGTGTGCTTTATTCTGCCAGAGTTGGTTCTGCTAAACCACGTCCCCCAGGATCGCGGAAGAGGGTTTTGGTTTGGGTTTTTTTTTTTTCTCCTTGGGAGAGGCTCTTGCTTGAGGAAGTGACAGAATAGGAAATTAAAACTAGATGAGTAGGCAAACACGAGCTGCTGTCCTCTGAGCCCAGCTCAAGAGGGTGTCCTTTGTTCCTCACACTAGAGTGGGAGAGCTGCGTTGCTGCACTAGCAATCCAGCTTTCCCAAACTTGGAAATGCTGATTTTGTCTCCTCAGAGAGGTGAATTCATGAGATGGCTTCTAAAATAACACAGGGCAGAGCCTGTTGGATGCGCTTATTTGCCTTCTGGTTTTCATGGTGATCAAAACTGTGATTTAAATGTATTTAGATTATGCCTTCGAGAGTTTTTCCTGCACAAACGAGGGCTAGTCGCTGCTGTTTCAAAGGAGGCTGGTATGTGGGTGCTCCCTCACGGTGTTAAGCGCTGGGCCTTTAGGAAAGTCACTGAAGTGCTGGGGGGGTCAGAACCCCTCCTCGACACTGCCCGCATAAAGCCCTGCGGGAGAGCTGCAGCTTCTGCCCTGCTGTTCAGAGCCCCTCAGCAGTGCCACCCCTTCTTCCTGGGAATGGCATCGGGCACAGATAGCTTGTCCAGGAACAGGCATCGCTTCTGAAGGGCTCTGAAATGCACAGGCAGCGCAATTTGGGGCCCGGCGTCTGGAAGCAATTAGCATGCTGCGTTTAAAGGGAAACATTCTCCAGGGAGAATGCAGCACCTCTTTGCTTGTTCAAGAACATTGTTTTTCTCTTGCGTACGTCGTCAGGCTTATTGTAAAGCACTCGAGTGTGTGGTGTATAAGGACTGCTGGGGTCTGTTACTGATGGAGCTGCGGTTGCTCCCTGGCTCGGACCACGTGTGATGATGATCTCCCGGAGCTGGAAACGTGGAGCCTGGCGGGGAGGTCCCGGGTGACCGCAGAGCAGCAGAAGCGTGTGTGAGGGGTCAAGTACCCGCAGGTTCACCAGTGTGGGCTGTGTGGCTGGTCCTTAACCCTGATGGTGGGTTCTTCTGAGAGTGGCTGGTCGTGTCTTGTAGTGCCCGCACAGGGCAAGTGAAATGGCATTTTATGTTTCCGTGCGTGGATCACCCGGCCTTCCTCAGGGGCTGAGGAAGGTGAAGCTGCTGTCGTGATGCTTCCCTCGTCTGCGTTCAGCTTTAGCTCTGCGTGTTCCTAGCCAACAGGTCATTTCCAGAAAAAAACTTATCAGGAGCGGGGAAAAGTAATGAGACAGAAAACTGAACGGGGGAAAAATGGAGGAAACACTGTAATTCCTGCCAGAATGTTCATTAGTCGTCAGAAGGAATCAGAAAAAAAATATATTCTCATCCCTTGACTGCTTCAGCTGCAGGAACATCAGGGCCCCCATATATTAATCTTAACCTTAATATTAACGATTAATATTAAGCATTTAGAATGTACAGAAGGGAGGAGGAGAGAGAGAGACAGACCTTTTCTAGGTCACCTCCATTTTTGGTGCCTTATTGTATGCAAGGAGGAGGAGAATTGCTTTTTAAATTCTCTTTATTACAGCAATTACCGCCCTCCCCTCCCTTCCCCCCCCCCCCCCCAACAAGAAAAACACCTCCTCCTTGTGGGCTCAGAGCCTCTGCTTTCTGGGCAGCGGGAAATGCTGTGAATTTGGAAATCATTGCTCAGCCTTTGCTCAGTGACTCGTAAAGCTCATATCTCTTCAGCTTCCTCTTTCGTGTTGGGTCATGTCTCTCTCTCTACCTAATTCTTCTTGGTTTATTATCTGACTTTTTTTCCCCCCTGGTAACAGACATCATCTTATCTTCCCATCTTGTTTACTTTCCGTTCTCTTGTGCTTTTCTTGCTTTCCATTTTCCTTTTTTTTTTTTCTTGCATGTGAATGTGTTTGCTGCAAGAAAGATTTATTGTGTGCGCTTCAGTTGTGCTTTCTTCCGCAAAAGAAAGACTTGAGGGTTGTGGAGGAGGGGAATTAATTGCAAACATCTCAATGCGTAATTTTTCAGCCAAAATAGGATTAGAAACTACTGGGGACGACAGCGTTTTCTTTCTTGATCCAACGCAGGCGCCAAACCTCAGGAGCTAGATTGAGACTCGGCAAGGCACGTTACGATCTCTCCAGTAGAATTTGGGTTTTTCCCAGGCCCTGTGCGCGTGGTGCGTCTCGCCTCTGCCTTCCATGTTTCCTAACAGCAGTGCGGCCGCACGGCACGGTTTGGTGGGGCGGTTCAGCTGCGCGGTGCGATCGGTAACGCCTCGGCACACGCTGGGCTGCGCAGGAACGCGCGTCTGTGCCTGGCGCCCGGTGCCCGCAGGCGTTTTGGTTGCTCAACCCGCGGCCGCCCTTGCGCTGGTAAGCAGAGCAGGGCCAGCCAGGGGAGCCAGAACCGCCATCCCCTCGCCACGTTGGCCTCCGCGGTGTCGTGTGCGGCGCGGTGAGCTTTGTCAGCAGGCGCGCAGCGTCCCGGCTCTTCGAGGCGGTGGTAAGGCCGGGGTGGGCAGACCGATAGCTCGAGGGCGCCCGGTCCCCGTCCCGGCGCTTGGGTTTCCGTGGCAGCGGGGCACCCGGCGCGGGTATTGCTGTACCCGGGGCACGCCGTGCGCCCCGCCAGGCGTCGAGGGGAAGGGCGGGCCGAGGCCGGGCCGGTGGCCGCCGTGCCCGCCCCGCCGCACTACATCCCCCATCGTGCCCTGCGGCGGGCGCCGGCCGGGCGGCCAATGGGGTGCGGGGGGCGGGGCGATGCCTGCGCCCGCGCCTGCGCAGTGGGGACGGCGGCGGCGGCAGCGGCGGCGGGGGGGCGGAGGCGGAGGGCGCGGGAGCGGGGCCGGGACCCGGGCAGAGCGGCACGGAGCGCCGCCTTCCCCCGCCGCCAGCGGTCGCCCGCGCCCGCCCGCGCCCCGCCGAGCGCCTCCCCTTGGCCGGCACCGGCCGGGAGCGGGCGGTGGGGGGGCGGGCGGCCTCCCGGGGCGGAGCCCGGCGCCAGCGGCGGGGGCGCGGAAATCGAGGCCGGGGCTCCGTCGCGGCCTGCTGCTGCTGCGGGAGGAGGCGGGGAGGCCCGCAGCCGCCGCCGCCCCCGCCGCCGGCCTTTGTCTCCGCTGAGGCTGGGTGGACGCGGCGGGGGCAGTTAGAATGGAACAGACTGAAGGTGAGAGTGGCGGGCGGCCGCGCTTGCGGGCGGCGGGGGCGGCCGCGGCGGCGCCGCCGGCCCGCCCGGGCTTAAAGGGGCCGCGGCCGCCATGTTTGCTGCCGGCGCTGCGGCGGCGGCGGCGCGGCCCCCGGGGCCGCCCCTGCGGAGGGAGGTCGAGCGGGAGGGGGCGGTGGGCCCCGGGCCGTCCCGAGCCGATACCGCGGGCAGAGCCGGGCCGGGCCGGGCGGCGGCCCCCCGCCCTCTTACCGTGAGGCGCGGAGCCGGGCCGCAGAGGGCCGGGACGGGCAGGGCTCCCTGACGCGCAGCGGGACCCGCTCGCTTGTCCCACCCGGCTGGGCTTGGGCCAGCGGCGGCCCCAGCGCCTCCGTATTCCGCGGCAGGTAACCGGGGAGAGCACCCGGGCCTTGGGGGGGCCGGTGGGGGGAGCCGGTCTCGGCCAGCCCCAACCCTTCTGGTGGGGTCAGAGCCTGCACCGCGCTCTTCTGAAACGATGCAAAGCTGTCTCCGTGACCGAACCGCGTACTTGTCAACTTCTCTGACAAAAAGGCTTTCAAAAAGGTTTTCAGTGCATGCTTTTAAGAACTGCATATAAGTGAAGGATTTGTTGGTTCTTGGATTATGGTTTTTTTAAGGTAGTGTTGCACTGTGTGTGCTCTGTTTTGTTGTGTCTCACTCTGCTCTCTTGACTGTCAATACACTCAACAATTTTAATACAGGTTTAAGATTTTCAATTTGTTGTTAAGAGAAATAAAATCTTAATGATAATGTAGTTCTATATATACCAACCAACCCATAAGACAATGTAAAGCAGCCTGTAATCATAGTTGAAGTAAAACTGCAGCCTGTTATGATGACTGTGTAGGTCTTCCAGTGGCTTACTGTAGAGACGCACAGAGAATATTTCGCCTGAGTTTGAGGTGATGCACGTGAGAGACGTTGCAGTTATTACACTGGGTTTGGTATGTGAAAGCACGTCGCAACTCTTACAATATTTGGTATTGCCAAAAATCTGACTGCTGGTTTTACATGGATATCAACCCGTGACTCTCTCCGAAGAAAAAAGATTTTCCTCTATGTCTCCTATTTGAATCCCAAGGCTTTAAAAATGAATGAGTGTCTAAAAACAAATGAGTACTTTAAGCTTGTTTTCAAGACAAACCACTTTTCTCTTTTTTTTTCTTTTTCTTTTTAATTTGTAGCATTTTCTTCACTGCTGTCTGAGTTGTTTCTTTCTGTATCACCATGGGAAACTTGCTAAAAGTGGCTTTATCAAAACCATGTTACAGACGTGACTACTTCTTCTGGCATTTAAAAACAAAACAAACCACCTTTAAAAAGGTGTACAGGGAAGTAGTTGGCCTTACCACATGCTTTAAAGTTTGTCAGGAGGCTTCTGATTCACCGCCAGTGTCTGCCAGAAGAGACTGCTCAGTCCAGCTGAAATCAGGAGGAATCCACAGGCTACAGTTTTTCTGCTAACGAGTCTACGTGCTGTTGAAAAACTTGGCATTGTCTTAACGTATGTAAATAAAACTTTCCATGCGTCATTTCTTAAGGATATCCAGAACAAAACGGGACAAAGCAGACTGCAAATACTGGATGCGGGAATCAGTAAGATTATTTAATTTCTGTGTACAGTTCATATAATTTGAACACCGCAGGGTGCTGTCACTGTTGGTAAAGGCGGCCCTCCTGATTTGTGACATGACTGTAGAAAAAGTGTGGGTATGCTCAGTTCTGGTGAGGAGGTTGGTGTCAGGTGTGTACGCTGAACTTCAGCAAAAGCCAACTTGTACGTTTTATGTGGTTCCAGCTGGGCAGTCTTAAGGCTCTGGGAGGAGGAATGGAAACAGGACAGAAGCTGATTGCATCACTTAAAAATCCCAACCAACCTAGCCTGTTCCAGCCAAATAGCTGTCTGCTTGTAAAGCGTGTAGCAGCGAACATCTATTGAGAGTAGTTGCTGCCTGGATTAGACCCTTGAGATGACCGGTACCAGCCCGGGTTAGATACAGGCATACGTTGGAATGAAACAGTGCAGAAAATGGCGGTAAACGTATGTGTGGTGATTAAGGTAATGAAGGGGTGGTAGGACACAAACAGATCTTTGAATCTCTCTGATTTAGGTCTACGTGGACAGGAGCTGGGTGGTTGTTTGCACGTTAAGATGGCCTAGAACTTTTGCTTTCAAGACTGTTGATAGAAAGTCCAGCTCAGGGTGACGAGGCAGTGACACCAGTCACTGCTTTTTCAACTTGGGCGGTGAGCCAGTCGAACAGTTTCTGTTCTCACAGCAGCGAGTTTCCATTTATGTAGAATGCCTTGCCTCTAACAAGTGCTAACCCAACTGCTTTAGGCAGGGCCATCCGCATGGTGGTTGCCAACGGAAAAGGGTGAAATTAAACCAAAAATGTTTTGTGGAAACTTGGTTTAAAATACGTGCATTCTGTGCTTTTTATCAGTAGGCGTTGTGTCATCTCATCACTCTGGTGGTAGTCAGCCTCAGAGTAACAGGCGTCTGCGCCGGTCCGAGCAGGGTTCATCAGCTGGTAGCGGTGGGCAGAAGGTGCGCAGAACCCCCTGGGTCTCAGTCGTTTGGGGAAAGCGCTGTTGTTTTGCACTGGCTTCTGGCTGCCTCTGGCAAGGTATAGGCAGTTTCTCTGAGCTCTGCATCCAGCAGGATTTGGAGATGGTCCTCCCTCCTCATGCTTACAGTTTTGACCTTGGGCTCCTGTTTGGTGATGAATAGTGGTGGGTGCTTCTGAGAGTTAGGAAATTTCTCTCACGCATTGCATAGTTACCGTACCTTTCTCGCTTTTTTGAGGTCTTCCTGATTGTGCAATAGTACAGTCGATAGATGCGTGTTTGTGTATTTTATAGTTAAGTCCTAGCACATTGCTGTGTTTTGTGCAAACCTACAGAACTCCCTCTTTCGGAGGAAGGAAAGCTTTCATCAAAGGGGATCAGCAGTGTTCAGAATGGTTTGATAATCCGAGAGGTCGGTTATTATTTAGTCTACTGCAGCATGACAGCAATATGTGAGAACTTTGTAAGTATCTTGTTTTCCGAAAGTGAAGTTGCAAAATACTCCTGCTAAAAATGGCTCTAGATCAGTGCAGTTGTTGGTGAGAAATGCGAACCCAGAGGATTCCGGGTCCCTTTGAAACTTTCCCATGAACGGGCACTCGCTCTTGAAAGTGTAACTGATTTTTTTTGAGTTACACTCAGCTAAGCTAAGAAGCTCGGGATGGGAAGTGAAACAAACTTAGTGTTAGCTTAAGAAAGAGTACTGTAAGAGCTCTACTAGGTTGACCTACCTTATCTTGTACTGCTTATATTTTTTTTATTTCATTTACTTTTTCCTCTGATACTTTGAATTGTGACTCTCCCATGGGCAACATGGAAATATTTGCTCAAACAGTGCCCATGTGTAGAGTCTCAGTGTCTGTAAACAGTCCTGTTTTCCTGCTCGGTCAGAAGATCCAGCAGCCGTGGGAAAGGACAAGTACAGAATGCTGGCTGCCCAATTTTAGAGAACAAACTCTCCTTCTCTCATTAGGAAATTCAGTTGCAGTTTTGGAGGTATTGTTGATTTCAAGTTGTTTCCCAGCTGCTGTAAACTATCCATTTCCTATAAACCTTGAAATAATTAAATTGTTTCTTTATCTGTTGGTTGAGTTCCAATGTCACTTCAGTGCGGTATCTGTTTTGGGTCGTATTTGGAAGCGAACTTCTACAGCTTGCAGGAGGCTGATACTGTAATTTAATAGAGTAATCGCTGTTGTAGTGAGAAGAATTTACTCTGAAATAGTTTTCTGCAAGATCAACACGTATCGCTGAAAATCATGTTCACTTGTGGGTTTGGGTGGTGTTCCTTTGCTGAGGAAGGACAGGTATGACTCGAGCCTGATGTTGATACTTCAGCGACAATGGGGCATTCTTTGCAGTAGAACTTGGGAGTGACTTTTACAAAGTCATCCTTCCTTAGGTTTAAACGTTGGGATTCCTATTCATTCAAGATTCATCGTTTGTTTGGGTATTTCGGTAGCTCCAGGGGCTGTCCTTTCACTGTAACGCAGCCCAGATGCCGCTTCGCTGCGCAGCTACCAAGAAATGAACAAACCAATGCAGAGTTTTGGAGAGGAAGAAGGGTGGGAAAATCTGGGTGTGTTAACCATGATGACAGCGCAAGACTCGGAAGGAAGAAGCTCTCGATGATGTAAGCTCTGTGGGAGAACAACCACTTGTGTTTGAAGGCCGTGGAGAGTAGCAGTTCAGTGAAGCAATAATCCTTGCTTCCGCAGCCTTATAGGAAGGTAGTGAGGCCGGTGTGCAGATTGTCTGGACTGAGGCATAGGCTAGCATGTTTTACACAGCTGAGCTCCAGAAAGGAATTGCTTAAAAAACCCAAATAATGCTCAAAACTATTTTCTTTTACTGGTGTCTCCTAGAGCCCATGTGAGTAGAGGGTTTTGAAGTTCACTAATTCACAACTTCTGTCACGTAGCAAGATGAGGTCTCCTGATGATTCTTCAGCCGGTGCCTGTGGAAGCCAGTGCATCGACAGCTTCAGGAACTGCCACGGAGTGAGGCAGTGTGGGCAGACTTTGACCTGGGGGGCTGTACATGGAGAAGGCAAGAGGGACCAGGCATTGTCATGCAGCTTTTGAATTCTGTTAATGCCGCATCCTGGATCTCATCAACACCGCTTTGGTGGGATAGTTGTACCAAGGTATCAACCGAGAACTTCTGCTTCTCAATACTAGCAAAACTACGTTTTGGCTTATTTCAGCCCTTCTGAGAAAAATAAGCTGTCCTGGCGAGAGCATAGTTTGTGTATGGGTAGGGACTTTTGCTGGCTACGTTGATCGAGGATTGCATCTTACTGTAGACCCAGATGGATGTGACCGTGACGAGAAGCCTGTAGGGCTGTCACAGCTTAGTGCTTTAGCCTTGTGACAGGGAGTTCTTCCTGTTAGGAACAGGGCTGAGGTTTATAAACAGGCTTTGTTAAATCACTCAGCAGCCTGTAGATCATCAACTTTTGAATGATGTTTAATAGACGGCGTTAGAATGGGTGTATATGAACAGCCTGATCCAGTGCACTGTAGTCGGCCAGATACAGGCATGTAACATCCCAGAGAGTAAATCAACCTCGGTGTCCTGGTGAAATGCTACACAAGGTAGTTTGGTTTATATCCCAACTTTTTAAAGCATGGAAGCTCTTTTAAGAGAAGACTGAAAGTGGCCAGTGTAATAGAAAAGGTCTGCTCTTATTTCGGAGGGATGGGAGAAGGTAATGCTTTTTTCAGGCAGAACCCTTTTGTTTAGGCTGCCGTACAGTTTTGGTGCTTTTCAACCTGAAATGTTTGGCTGCGGATTGTATCAACAGCTTTCTAGTGTCCTGTGTGCAGCCTCACCTGATGTTGTGGCTCAATTCTGGAGAAGTCTTCAAGGAAGATTTAAGTGAATTCAATGTACCAGCCTGGCAACAGATTGGAATTTCTGTATCATTGTCCGCAGTGACGTGCCATTAAACTGCTGCCGGAGGAATGAACTGGAGAACCAAAACATGTTATCCACAGGTCACGGTGTAGGAGAGAGAGGGGTTTTTTTCCTCCCTGTTGCAACAGTTGAGGCACAAGTTCTCAGTACTGTACTTGCTGAGTCGTATGCCTAGAAGGTGTTTATACAGAGGTACAGTTTCAAGGCAATCTTCTGAATGTAAATATCCATTGCTGGTTTGAAAATGAGGGTTTGTGGAGGCTCTAATTCTGATGGTGTTGGCTGGAGCAGGATGAGTTGTTCTGGTAGCGGCAGTGAGGTTCTTTTCCTCTTACACCGTGAGACACTTGCTCGTTAGAGGCGTTGTACTGTCCAGTGAAATGAGTAGCCTGCCTCGGTACTTGATGCTGTAAGGCCAAAGAACCTGTACCTGGGGAAAAAATGTCTTTTAAATGAATTATAATCCTTTCTCTTCCCTCTCAGGAGACAAATGAAAAGCGTTAAAATTCTTTCACCGCATCAGATTAGCATCCTCCAGCAGGATCCAGAACTTAAAAAGTTTCCACTGCAGACTTATAAGCAGGAAAACATAAGGCATAATTATTCAAATGCCATGTGATGTTAGCAAAGTTATATTCTTAGAGAGTTTCGCTTTGTGCAGGTTGATACTTTTTTTATTTTTTTTTTTTGCTTTCTGTACTTCTGGTGTGGCCACACCAAAGTTTGGGTCCTGGCGTGATACACTTCAACCATTCTGGTGCTTAGTTCTACTAGACTAAATGGATGGTCTCACTTTCAGAGTATTTGGGTAGAAGAAAGTGATTTAATTACTATTAAAAGAAAACAATAAAAAAATGGGAAGTTGAAAGTAATTATAAACTTTCTTAAAACACTTCTGCTTTGACTCTGTCCATCCAGCAGTGGCTGTGCCAGGAGGACTGAAGTGCTATTGTAGCTCCTCAAGATAATTCTTCTAAGTATTCAGAATTAAAAAAAAGATTGAACCTGGTTTTAGTAACAGATAAAAGCAGCCTGGGGTGCATTTTCTTCCTGGTGTGAGAAATTTGTTGTTTGCTCTTCAGTTTGGCAGATGCAAAGTCACAATTAATTGGTAAATGGTACAAACAGTCCCACTTCCTCTTCCTAGAATGGGTGGTGGTTTTGTGCTTTTGACCTTGGTACGCAATCCTGCTTGCTCCATGTGCTGGCCCTCAGATGTGCTGTCCCCTCGACAGCAACGTTTTTGTGTTGGTTCTGTGGCTGATGTGCAGAGAGCTGCTGGAGGGAAGAGATGGTTTTACAGCCACGAGATTTAAAAGTAACTGCAATTAGTGAATTTTGCCGCATAGCGTTGTGCTATTAAGTTCTTTTCCTGAGCCACTTAATTACAGTGACAAATGTGCCTGTAGTTGGTTGCACAGGGCTTTAAAGATGAATACAAACATCAGTATAATCGGAGTGTGAAAGTCCACAAAACACAGAGCAAAATTCTGATCAAGTTCTGACTTGTTACAGTTATAACTTCAATTTCTCTTTGCAGTCTTAGGGGAGGGAAGTGTTCTCAGTGTTTTGAAATCTATTAGATAAGGTATTGAGATGCCTTGCATTGGGAGGGTGAGAATTTAATGTGGGCAGGGTTATATGTAGATTCTTATTATGAGAAGTATCTGTGGGATGTGTTAATGTCATTTCAAACCCTGACCAAAAGGGCACAGTAACCCTCCTCTATGCCTACACAGAGACAGAATAAATAATGCAGAGCTGTGTTTACTTTGGAAGGGCTAAATTGACCTTGCTTGGAAGCAAACTTGTATTTCTTACCTGAAGTTTAGGTCACTGTATATTTCTTCTTGTTGAACATGGAGCTTGTTTAGGTGAATGCAAAAGCCTTCTCTAAGCCTGTCATTGGGTTTTGGAAATCTGACTTCGATTTAGTCTGATTTTGGTGTTTTAATATGCAATGGAAAATTGAAAGTGCATATGACTGCTTTCTCAGCTGTATTCTAATTCTGTGAATAACCTCAGGTTTTGGAGATCTTCTGATGAAACCACGTAGTGTTTAAGCCCTAAGTGTTTAATGCTAAAGTAAGGCGGGGGGACAGGGAGTGAGGAAAATAACCCCCCTCGCTAGCTGCTGAGAGCCCGCGGGTTCAGGCTCTGCTCTGCTTTTCTGGAGAGGAAAGAGGTTGGGAAACCCCACCTGAGGCTGTCACACCTTCTGAACTGGTTTTCCCAGCAGCTGAGGTGGAATGACCCATTCCCTGTAATTGTGCCATTGTTCAGAAAAGGCCATGGCTGAGGTTTCCTGCTGGCCTAAGGGCTGCTCATCTGTCTCAAATTTTGGCAAGGAGGTGGGGAGGAAGAGGAGAGGTTTCTCTCCTGTTTGAGTGGTCTTCCTGTGGTTTTTCTGGCTTGTTCAGTTTGCAGTGACTGTGGTGTCAAGAGAGCTCTGTATCCTCTGTATGCTTGAGGGCCAAAACCTGCTGTCTTGCTGCTTTGTGTTAGAATAATGCTTCCTAGCACCAAACTAGGAGGGCTACAGAGAGTGGGTGGAATTTTAGCACCATTGTTCTGACTTCGTAACGCTTGGGCTCACAGTTTTTAAGCACTTGTAGGTGCTTACAAGGTTTCTTCAAATGTCTTGGAAAAGCAGAAAGTGGTCATGTAAAAAAGCTGTTCTGCAGAAATGTGTAAAGAGCCCTTTTTAAAGATTCAGTAATGCCGGTCCTCTTTGAATCAATGGGTGGCTACTGAATGGAGAGGGGGAAAATGGTCTTTAGATCTCTCTTTTCCTCAACAATTTAATTTGCTTAATTATTATATTCTGATTTACACTGCCTTCTTCTTTCCCTTCCCCCACCTTTAGGCCCTATGAGAAAAAGGGAAAGCTAAGGATGCTGGAGCAGAACAATGGATTTCTCTTTCTCTTTCATGCAAGGGATCATGGGAAACACAATTCAGCAACCACCTCAACTCATTGACTCAGCCAACATCCGCCAAGAGGATGCCTTTGATGCCAGCAGTGACATTGCTGAAGATGGTGGACAAACACCATACGAAACTGCCCTGCAGCAAGGCTTTCAGTACCCTACGCCCACGACGGAGGACCTGCCGCCCATCACTAATGGCTACCCACCAACAATCAATATGTACGAACCTCAAGCCAAATACCAGACGTACAGTCAATATCCCAATGGTTCAGCCAATGGTTTTGGTACAGTCAGAAACTTTAGTCCCCCCGAGTATTACCAAATGGAAAACTCCAACGCAAGGCCGCACGAAGTTCTGGAAAAACCTTCCCCTCCACAGCCGCCGCCTCCACCACCACCTTCAGTTTCACAGACGGTGATTCCAAAGAAGACTGGCTCACCAGAGATCAAATTAAAAATAACCAAAACTATCCAGAACGGCAGGGAATTGTTTGAGTCCTCTCTGTGTGGGGACCTTTTAAATGAAGTACAAGCGAGTGAGTATGCTAAGGCGAAACATGAAGGGAGAAAAGAGAAAAGGAAAAAAAGTAGCAAGCATGACTCTTCCCGGTCGGAAGAGCGCAAGTCGCACAAAATTCCAAAGTTAGAACCAGAGGAGCAAAATGTAAGTGGAATAATAGTTTCAGCCGTCTGTATACCTGATATTGTTGATGGAGTATGCGTCTTCGGCGGTGTTTCTCCTTACTTCTCGTTGTATGCATAGTTAAAGTCACGAAGCTTTATTTACTTGTCAGATACTCAATATTAGGTTGCTAGGAACTGTATTTCTAGGGCAACACAGTTTTGGTTAAAAGACTGCATATAAAAATAAATGTTAGAAAAGGTTATGTAATATTATTTAGTACTGTTTAGTGGTTTAGCATGTTCAGGGTTGCTACGCTTTGGACGGTGTTGAAGATGGAACTTCTGGCCAAAAGCATGCAAGCATACACATTCCTAAAATTGCCTCTCAAAGCAATGTTGGGTTATTCTGTGGGAAGTCGGTTTATTTTGGAGTATTCAGCGCTGCAGCTTTTAATTAATTTTGGAAGATACTCAGAAGATCGTGATGATGTACAAAACCCAAGAGCTATGTAGCGTATTTAGAAGCCAATAGAAATGAGTATTCTAAAGCAGCAGGCAAATTAGAAGTACCAGTTGGCTCAGCGAACTTTGGAAAAATTCAATATTGATGTCATTACTGTTTCTGTGAAGTTTTCTAATATGCTTGTACGTACACAGGGTGTGTATATATCTGTGTGGTGGTTTCACTTGGATTCCAAGCAGTAGAGACACAAATTCCTGATCTTTGGTACTCTCAGCCATTCTGTTTTCTTCAGTTTTATAAGCCACTTCATTACTTCTGTTTCCTTTTCTCTTGCTTATTCCTGCCAACTCTGTGATACTGGTTTCTGTATTTCCTAGTTTGAGGGCAGTGGGTAGCAGAGAGGGGTGGTGAATGTCAGGAATGGGGAAGCTGCCATATCAGGCCAGGACAGAAATTGCCCAGCAGGCCATTACATCATATGCTTGATGTATTATTATTGTTGTTATTGTTAACGGAAGACGCACTGGTTTCACACACACACACACACACACACACACACACACACACCCTTACCAGGAATATTTACAAGTTTTGTCACTGTCACATCTCACACCTGGTAAGTGGACCTCTTCCAGAGGTCAGGTTGGTGATGTACCGAGATTCTGAGCTTCTACTGTATTTGATTACCATAGTTGACTCCAATGAAGCTCAGTGAGACCTTAATAAACACTGTAATCCAAACTTGAAATGGACTGTCCAATTAAAGTACGAGCCATCCGTGACTGCATTTGATCCTGGAAATGCTGTTTGAAGCCACCTTCAAGTGGCTGTAGCAGCGGACGTGTCCAGCTGGCAGCCTGCTGCCGGGAGGCAGCTATGGTGGGAAGGTGATGCCCCGACGGGCGTCTCCTCGCGCCTCCCTGCAGAGGTAGGAAGAGGGCTGTGTTCTCACGGCCAGCTCTCCGCTGAACACCTCTGCTGCTCCTGTGTTGTTTGTCCAGCTGTCCTTTGTTCGCTGCTGTAACCGTACGTTTATCCCCCAAGTTGGTCTTTTATCCAGGCTCTCTGGCCTCTTCTCCAGACTTCCGTCACCCCCGCATCAGGCTGTCAGCTTTGCCTTACCATTTTGTCCTCCCTCTGATTCTACTCTTGAAGCTTCAGCTGTGCCTGTCCCTCTGTTTGACTGGTGTTACGTGGTTATCACGAGAATCTGTCTTTCCCAGATCGAACTAAAAACCTCGCCTCTCAAATCCCAAGTTCTGAGTCCTATGTGTCATCCAGAATTCACCAGAAATCTTGGTCTTGCTTTTGTCGTCCTCGTAGCTTCCATTTCCTTTTCAAAAGGCGTTGTTGCAACAAAATCTTTCATGTTATTCACCCTTGTTTCAGACAGCAGATCACTCTGACATCAGCAGGATTTTGTCCTAGTGGTTTTCGTTATGAATTATCCAGTGCAGTCTCAGTTTCATCCTCCCACCATCTGGCTTTCCACTACACGATTCCGTCTTCACGTACGTTCATCATGTACGCTTCCGTCATCTTTAGTATTAGTGGCATGAAACTCAGGATCACCTTAATAGGAACAAACAAAACCTCTGGTATAACAGTTGTGTTACACTTTTATACTCATCATGGCTGTTTGCAGGTAGGGTGATCTGCCATCGTTTCCTCATGCCGACGCTGTAATCCGTGGAAACCCGCTGGCTGCGGGAGATGTCCATACTTGAAAGGCTGATTTGAAATGAAAAAGTTATGAAAACATTGTTGAACTTTAAGCTCTGAATACTTGCTTTAAGCATAAGTTGCTCTGCTTGTTAGTTGTGTTCTGCAAGGAGACGGAAGTTTGCAATCTGTACAATCAGTCAGCTTGGCTCTTCTGGCAGAGGTGAAGTTTCCAGTAACTCACTGTAGCAAAAGGAAGGCAGGAGGCATTGCCGTGCCTTCTGCTGTACCAGGGAGGAATGATTTCTGCCCAGCAAATATTAATATGGTCAGTCTTGAATGATCGATTTCTACAGACAGCTCTAAATGAGGTACAGACCTATGCCAGAACTGACCTTAATTGTTCTAGGTGATGCTTACACGTGTGTTTCCTAGATTCTCTGAGCTGAAGCATGCAGTATTGACTGACATGAGGTCTTCATTTTAAATGGACTAGGTATAACTTGGATTAACAGCATTATTAGTTTCTCACTGCATGTGTCTGACTATTCTTTCTGTTGCTCTTTGAGCCCTTTGACTAATGACTTCTCCTCTAATATAGCAAAACCAAGTGTGTGGTCTCTGTTTCATTAGATATCTCACGGCCCACCTCTTATCTTACCTGCTGTGCCATCACGCTCGCTATCGTGGCCACTCCACCGATGATGTTGGCTTCTGTTGAGTGCTGATCCTGCTTCTGTCAAAGGCTTTTCCTGTCCTACTCTGCTGGAACAGACTGCGTGCGTGCCTCAGCCTGGCTTATAAATACGCTGTAGGCTTTATGTGGTCAACTTTTGAGCCTCCAAATATATTTGTCAACTATTTGCCATCTAACATCGATTTTACAATTTTCATATGGTCCATTTAGTATGATTTTTGTAATGTAGCTTTTGCACATACCTGGTACACAGTGGTATACATCACGTTACTGTGGATATCTTCCATATGCTCTTCTCTGTTTCTTTGAAGCTGTATATTACTTTAGTGGAAAGTTGTTTGGGTTTGCTGTCCCTGAGTGTATGTTCTTCTATCGCCTGTTACGGGAGAACATTGCTGTATGTAGCGGTGACAGTAATGTAAATAGTGTAGGGGAAAAGATATTTTTTGGTTGTGATGCTACTCTGTTTTGAATTGGGCATAAGGAGTCGTCATGTTCGTATTTTCTGGGTTCATGGTTGCCTTTCTGTGAATTATTTTTTTCTGCCTGGTTTCATTATTATGCTTTTTTGTTTGTTTGTTTTACTGTCCCCTTACCTTGTTTATGTTTGTTTTCCTTTTTTCTCTTCGTTGTTACCCATTTTCTAGAGACCAAATGAGAGGCTTAGCATGCTATCAGAAAGACCAAGAGAAGATACAGTGTTGGAGGAAACCCCGGTTAGTACATATCCTAAGGAACACTTTTTGAACTTCTACTGTGTCACTGTTTTTGGACTAATTATTACATGGGTCCTTTAGTTTATCAGATAAATCAGTTGCCATTTCTTTGAAACTCTTATTAATCATTACTGCATCAAAACAGCCCTCTTTGTACTGTATGTATTGCTTTATTTTACCCCAAAAGCAACATTCTCAGTCAACTGATGAAGCAGAGACCTTTCTGGGGTGGGGGTGGAGGTTGCTGTTGTGTGGTGCCTTGGTTTGTCAGTGACTATTTTGTGTAACTCCTTTCTGTCATGTTTCTAAGAAATGTTTATCTCATGTTAGAGTATCAAACGTCAGGGATGCCTGAGAGAAAAATAACAAGTCCCTGTGGATAGCATGTGCATCTTTAAGTACACTAAATTGTCTTCGGTGGCTTTAAGCTTGCATTCTCTTTGTAGGTCCAGCAGTTCTTGCCTTCTCTTCCAACACAAGTCACCCATGACATCAAGTTTCAGGTTGGCGATCTGGTTTGGTCCAAGGTGGGAACGTACCCGTGGTGGCCTTGCATGGTTTCGTGTGATCCACAGCTTGATGTTCATACCAAAATTAATACAAGAGGTAAGGGAGGAAGATCTTTGCTGGGATATACCAAGTGTCTGTAGTTGTTCCTTTATGAAATATATCTTCTCTTTGAACTCCCTTTGCAAGGTGAATTCTGCTTGTGTGTATGCTAAACAGGACTGTTCCTGAAATGTATAAAACTAGTACTTACTGAATTGCCTCTACAGATGAGCTGTGCAAACCAGGCTTGTGCACAGATGCTCCCACTTTTCTCAAGTCAATGTATTTATGAGAAGACTCTGATAAGTGTGAGAGTGTTCGGTGTGGGCAAGGTATACCTATCTTCCCATCTTAAACTGTCCTCAATCTAGGCCTGTCTTATTTCTAAACTTTAGCTATGTGCTTTCACCTGCAAGAATTGAGTGATGTGGAAGAGGGAAGTGTAAGCTAAACCAGCAAAGTGATGTTGATAAAAGTGCTGACTAGAATTTTTCGTTTGCAGGTGCCCGTGAATACCATGTTCAGTTTTTTAGCAACCAGCCAGAGAGGGCGTGGGTGCACGAGAAGCGGGTTCGAGAGTACAAAGGACACAAACAGTATGAGCAATTATTGGCTGAGGCTGCTAAGCAAGCCAGCAACCACTCTGAGAAACAGAAGGTATGATGAACACTAATTGTGTAGAGGGTTATCTGCAGTGCCTGTGTAAGTGAAACTCTCCTGGGGCACTTCTGAAACGCTGCAGTACTTCACCCTGTAAATGGTTGTCTGCAGTTCACTGGCAGAAGTGTTTTTTGCAAAGATAGCGAAAATGTTTCCATGCTCTCATGGCTTTCATGTGAAACGGCTGATAGCTGAACCTACTCTGTCGGTTCCTCGTGATGGTAGTCATCCTGGGCACTGGAGATAATTTGACATCTGTATTAGAATATTAAATAAAAACAGTGCCTGTGTGCTCGCTATTAACCTGTTCTTTGGAAAATACAGTTTTTAATGGACGCTCTTCCAGCCCCTGATACTAGTGGATATGTTCTTTTCCATTGTTTTATGGGAAAGGAAGTGTTAGCTACAGGAATTACTGTGTTGATGAACTACTTCAGTCAATGTTTATGCTAATCAGAATATTGATGTGGAAGGAAAAGAGTGTTTATAGAAAAATAAGGAGGATTTGAAAAGTAGATAAAACAGGGTTAATTCTGTGTCTCAGCTTGAATGCTGCCTGTTCTTGTCTTCAGTGAAGTTGTAACTCAGGGCAGACACTTTCAATTGTGATGGTCATAATGATCCATCTCGAGTGTCTGCTTATACTCTGAGCAGGGGATTCACTGTCCACCCTTCAAAAATACCCTGTAAATGGTGAGCAAACTTGAATCTGCTGCCTGAGAGATTTAAAGAACCTCAGGATTGCATTTTCAGTGCTGTACATAGCAAAATCTTCAGTGTAATTAGCTGCTTGTCTTTGTTCCTTAAGATTCGCAAACCAAGGCCGCAGAGAGAGCGTGCTCAGTGGGACATTGGTATTGCCCATGCTGAGAAAGCATTGAAAATGACTCGGGAAGAAAGGATAGAACAATACACCTTCATTTATATAGACAAAGAACCAGAGGAGGTTTTGTCAAAAGCCAAAAAGACTGCTGCTTCTAAATCAGAGACCAAGAAGAACCGACGACCGAAGCCAGCATTGAACACCCAGCCAGAACATGCCAATGTGGTAGCAGCATCCCCTTCAAATGCTGAGGTGCGAAGACAAAGCCAACGGAGGCAGTCGAGTGTGGAAGAGGAGGAGCCACCTCCTGTGAAAATCGCATGGAAAACAGCTGCAGCTAGAAAATCCTTACCAGCTTCAATAACCATGCACAACCTAGATCTTCAAAAATGTAACATGTCTCCGGTTGTTAAAATTGAACAGGTTTTTGCTCTTCAGAATGCTGCTGGAGATGGAAAACTCATCGATCAGTTTGTTTATTCCACTAAGGTATGTACTTTGTGTAGCAACTCCTCTTCTGTTTATAAGCTATCCCAGGTCTGTCTTACTGTGGAGCTTAAACTTGTGTCCAGCAAGCTTTCACAATACGTGTTCCTTTCATTGGAGAAATTAAATCTAACAAGAGACAGATGTGACAACAGCATCTTTGAGTGCACTGAACTATTAATTTCAATCTAAAAGTCTCTGGCAGTAACCATTTTGACTGGTGGCAGAGGTGCTCCCTACAGATGGTCACACTTTTGCTCATAACACATTCAGAATATTAAAGATGTTTAATTCCAGCTTCCTAGCTGAAATAATTCAGAAATTTGCTGTAAATCTTAAAACCAATGGATTTGTGGGGAAACAGATGAGATGACAAAACTGCTAATAATGTATTAAAAAGTAATAACCACATTTTGTGTAACAGGCTTTTACCATGAGTTCTGCCTCCTAGCTTCCTTCAGGTGCACAGCAGCTTCTCACAGTCAGTGTAAGGAAAAGGTTTAGGACTATTTCTCTGCCTCCTTCTTCTGCCTCTCTACCTGGAGGGTATTTATTTCATCCTAAGCATTAGAGAGAAGGTAATGTTTAGAAAAGTCACTGGAATATTTTTTTTTTCCTTGTATATAAGGGGAGATTGAGGGGGATGGAAAGTTCTGCAAGGAAGCAGCTCAGTAGTAGGTATCATCACGTGTTTGTGTTGCATTGAGGAGCATTGAATGTTTCTGTTGTGGGACTTAGGAGCAGATCAATATGCCTGTTAGCAGCAACACGTGCATAAATAGGTTGAGAGTCTTTTCTTCTTTTTCTTTTTAAGGGAGTTGGTAACAAAACAGAAATAAGCGTCAAAGGACAAGAGAAACTTAATTCTTCATCAAATCAGAGAAATGAAAAAGCAGTGGTGCAAAATGTGTCCTCTCCTGAAACAACTTCTGGGTCAACAGGTAGGCAAAATTGCAGAATGCTTGTCTGAACTTTAGCAGTCTAGTGTTTAAATTCAAATACCAAAGCTGACATTTTCTCCTTAGTTAAAAATTATTATCAACTTCTTTCTGTTTACATAATAGTTGTAACAAGCATGGCCAGTATGACACATGATGAGCCCAGATGCTTGAGAAACACAGGATGTCTTGGTGATGGGATTAGCTGGCTTGGCCTCTGAACTTTTTAGCTTCTGTAGCATGCAGCATTTAAGTCAACACGTTAGAAGGATGGATGCCTTGTGGAGAGCAGATGGCAAGTTGTTTTAGAAGACAACACAGTGGATGTGTGTTAGCAGAGTATTGTAATGGCTTTTGGCACCAAATGTAAAATACAACAGCTGGGATCAAAGGCAGAGAATCTGGAAGTGGCAGAGTTCACTAAGGAATGGGTCTGAATCAGGATGGGTGCTTTCCTAGGCTTTGTTGTTGAGTTCCTGCATGACTTTTGTAAAGGATAGTGATTTTTTTTTTTTAAACTGCTTCAACTAACTCCATCAGCAAAAGGAGGTAACGCTTGCCTTCTGGAGGTGTCTTAGGGGCCCCATCGCGAAGCGCTAAGTTTTGAAGTATTTTGTCTGAGGGAGAAGAACCACTGAAGCAAATAATGGAGCTTGAGACGGAAAAGGGAAAGCCTGGAACAAGCTATTTGAAGTTCAATTTGTAGTACAGTAGTAGAGAAGAATGGGAAAGATAAGCTGGATGAGTGCTTTCTAGACTTGGAACAGAAAAACAGCATTTTTTTTTCATGTTTTCATTTTTGAGAAGTAGCTAATGGGAGTTCTTCAAAAGGGATTGAGCTTTTCCTGCCAGCAGAAGCTCGTCTGCAGTATGTCCTCTCATCCCGCAGAAGAGACAGATACCCTTTGGTGAAAGGATCGAGGTTCCTGAAAAGGGACAGTTTTGAGTCGCCCTAAACCGAGAGCTTTTCAAGTTCCTCCAGTCCCTGTAGTGACTTCTGTTTTTTTTCAACCACACATTTTGTACAGGCCATATAAAATCCATTAACTATTGCGTGTTTGTTACTGTGCTTGTAATCATATCCTTGGTATGGTCTCAAACATACTTAATTTGACATTGGGTATGTAAAAGTAAATTTTAGGTTGCAGCAGAACACCTTGATTTTCTCTCACAGTAGGATGTACAGATGCTCATGGTATGGAAGCAAAAAAAAGATGGAAGACTTATTACAGTACGCATGCTAAAATCCCCTTTTTGTAAAGGGGAAAAAAAATCTTATAATGTTACCACGTGTCACTTCTGCTTCAACTATCCGTCCGTTTGGTTATTTCTCCCTTTCCAAATGTAAAAGAAATGAGATTCCAGTTCAAAAACCTCAGTGGTCAACATACATGGGATCACTGTCCTCCGCTAACACACCTCAGTTTCTCTACTTGTATAGTTTCTAGGTAGGCTTATTTTTATATGCATTGTTTTACGGCCTGTGTTTGGGGACTTTATGGCACAGGCTGAGTACTCCGGATATTCTGGTAGGAGTGGGGTTTCCTCTGGTGTTGCCAACAGTGGTTCTTCTTTCCAGTTTTAGTTGCTGTAGCTACTTCAGTTTTTTTCAAACAGTTGCTACTTTCATTGCTTTGCAGCAGGAGAGGTGATCGCTGTTTTGTTTCTCTCACCTGGGAACTAAAGGCTTCATCTTCACAATGGCTCTTCAGATGTAGGGGGGTGAGAATTCTGAGCCTTTCTTTTTTCATTTTCTTAGGTTTTTTGGATACGTAAAACTCCACCTGATAAGACCCTATAGAGTGCATGAGCTTTACTGCAGTATACACTCCAAACAGTCACTTTCAAAGCCATTTCCAAAGTCCAGACAGTTATTGGTCCCCTCTCATGGAACATAACTGCGAAGTCCTTTTTTCAAATTTAAGGTCACCGGAACTTCAGAATACCTTTACGGTAAAGTATTTTACAGAATGACTCTGGGAGTCCTTACTAATAACCTGCAGTTAGATATACAGAATTCCATAATGCCGGGAAAATAATTCTGTAACTTGAAATCTGATAATAAGAGAACAACCATGAGAATTGATAGTGCCTCTGGTCTCCACCTACAGCTGAAGCAGGATTAACCTGACCTGACCTGGTCAGTAGTGAGGTAGATTGCTGGTCTGAAATCTGTCCTGAAACTCTGGATCAAAATATACACGAAGATGGGATAGGAGCATTGTGGAGGTGATGCACTGGATCCTTGGAGAGCGGGAAGAGGAAAAAGTGCCCGTTGCATTGATCAATATTGCTTTCGGCCAATATTAGATGCACTGATTCTGGAGTTTCTCCTCTGATACAGGGCTTGCATCTTACTTCCCTTACTGCAGTGGGGCAGCATAAGGAGGAAATATATTATTGATTAAATTAATTGTTTGGTCACAGTTGCTCAAATTGACTTTTAAGCTGCTTCAGAGAATTTCGGCTGAACACAAAGGTGACAAAAGATGGCCCCTAGGTTTGGTGCTGGCATCCATCACGTGTGTATCACAAAGGATGCGGCTCGCTGGAACCAAAAGTTACACGCGTGCTAACGTGAGGGGTGTTGAGCAGAGTTATTGATTTCTGAATCATTAATAACTCATTGCTGTTATTAATTAGTTAATATGCTGTAAAACTTTTTTTCCCTTGAAGAAAAACATTCCTTTTCCTCTCAGAAATACAGTTATTGTGAAACGACAACTTTTTCAAGTGGGAAGTTCAGTTACTGAGCCACGCAACCTTGATAAAAACGCTCATCCGATTAATCAAGATGAATCTTTGGTTTTGTCTGGAGTCCCTGTGAAAGGCTTCCTTGTAGTGTCTGCTGGAAGCCTGCCTATGCCACTAGATGCTTGGTCTCCTAACAAGCAGGCACAGGTTTGCAGCTAACAGTACATCCATCTGGCACAGTAAGCTAATGCCTGGTCCCAAGGTTTTGTGTTTTTCCTTGGCAGAATACAAAGTATTTTTACGTTCGTACCTTCTTCAGGTGAAACACCCAAAACTGAAAGGCAAGGCTAATGCTTCCCAACAGATAACTGTAAATCTTCACATTTCAGTTTTCTGTCATTTCAGTGCTAAGTATGCACTTTGTTTCCAAAGTTGCGGGCGGTGTTAAGTGTTGTTTATGTTTCTCAATACGCCCTTCCTGGAGGTCCTGCAGCATAGAAAGGTCTTCTGATTTTGCCAACGTTAGTTGTCGAAAAACCAGTAGATCCTACTTCATCTCTTGAAATGTCATAATAACCTTCATTAATCGGGGTTTGTTTTCCATGGTAATGTTTTCAAAACCTTGGTTTTAACTTTCATTAATTATAATAACCCATCATGATCACCGCTTCTGTTTGTGCTGAGTTTTTCTTCACCCCTCGAAAGCGTTAGCTGGGCGTTCAGATTTCGTACTGACGGCATGTGTTACAGTGTGGTTCTTGCACTAAGCTTTTGTGTTAGCCAGTTCTGAGAGGTGGCTATCCCCCCCCCCCGCCCCGCAGAGCAGGGGCACAGAGCTGGGGTTCCGAGTGAAAACTCAGAAGCTGTGTTTTGCGTCTTAAATTCCTAGCTTGTTTTAGTTCAAGAAGTTGATTGTGGAAACCTTCCCATAAACACCAAAGATGGACTATTTGGTTAAAAATTAACCAAAGTGAAGACTGTGCTGGAGAGGTGCGTTACGAAAATCTGTTTGCCCTCAACTGGATTCCAGCTTTTTGTTCTGCTCTGTTACCAGTGTCTTTTTCTGAAGCTGATCTCTCTCTTTGTGGAATCAGAATGTGTTGTCTGCAGCCACAGCACCAGCTGGCAAATAGCTTGGAACTGATTTAAAAATAAAACATTCAAAAGAGGAAAAAGTCTTGGTTTCGTTACTTTACCTGTTGATTTGGTGTTGAACGTCTTGCTGTACCTCCGAAATGCAAGGAATCGTATAATGGAAACCTTTTTCCTTCTTCAGGTTCTGTAGAAAAGAAGCAACAGAGAAGATCGATTCGAACCCGCTCAGAGTCTGAGAAATCCACTGAAGTTGTGCCAAAGAAGAAGATCAAAAAGGAGCAGGTTGGCTTCCTCCATGTAGAGAGTTAAAATATATTGTATTCATAAATGTTGTGGCTTATATTGGTGCCTTTTTATTTTTCTCCATTTTTCCCCATCGGGTTTCGTTTTGGACTATCCTTCATGAAATCCCCTTGTCAATACCATTGCTGTGACTCTGCTACTGGCATCTTCACAGTATCAGTCAGGCTATGGAAAATGGGAACTCAATGATGCAAGACTCCTAATGAACCTGCCATGTTTACTTTGAGATTTCTGTTATGAGCAAAATGATCTTGTTTCAGTAACTTCTCTTTGATGGAATTGCCACCAGGTTCCTTCCTTTTGCTCTTGATTTAGCTGCTGGTTTGTATTGAGGTTTTGTTTTTCAAATGAAGTTAGACTGATTAATCTGACCACTTTTGAAAATGGACTTTAAGAATGATTTAACTTAAAGATGAATAGTCAGACTTTTATGTTGGCAGACATCAGCAAAACAGATCTTCTGGGATATACGTTTTTTTTTTTCCTTAAGTAGATCTAACATGTACAGGGCCTTCCTTTAATCTGGATGTCAGACAGACAAATGTTGTTGCTTTAAAAAAAAATGATAAAAAAATTCTACATGGAAATGGGTAGGAAAGTTCAGTGGATGGACATTAATATGAAAACCTGAATACACTTTTTAACAAGTTTGTCAGAGTTGTTGGTTCTTTTCCTTACGTGGTTGATTTTCCCTCCTCAAAGGCCTCTCCACTTGGAATGTGAGAATTTTTATATAAAACGTTTTATAGTATAGCTTCTACCAGTGAGAATTTTTTAAAAGGGACAGTCAGGCTAAAGATTTATATGGGAAGGGGAAAAATTGTTTTTTATCTCTTTTATTTTAATTTATTCTTTGCCCTTTACGCTTTGTTTTGCACTTCATTCACTTCAGAAATTGAAAGTGGACCCAGTTGCTTTTTTTTCTTTTTTTCCATATTTTCCTTTCGATGCCACAGCATTTGTATCTGTGTTCAGCAGACGAATGCTCTGACTCTAGGAAGTTTCTTTCTGAAACTTTAAAGCAACTTAAATGTTGGGCGTGAGATACCTGACATAGTCCCTTAAAGCCTCTTGTCGTGAGGTGTTGCAGCCTCCCTGCCTTCAAATGAGTTATTTTATGTTTGTAAATGTTTCTTAATTTAACAAAGGTATAAGAACCAACAATATGAACTTCATGGATCCCAGTTAGCTTTGCCTGCTTATATTACCGAGCTAACGAAGACTATGAACCGTAAAGTGCTTTTCTCAGGAAAAGTATATGACTAAAAATTAAACACAGATGCACTGTAATGCGCATAACCTTGAATGTATTAAGTTATATTAAAAAAAAAAAAATCTTACTAACTTCTTACAATTATGCAACAATATTTGTTACCCAAAGTCAAGTTTTCTTGCAACTGATTCCCAAATTAGTCTGCAACAACTTGGTATAAAATTATAACTGGAACGAGTACAATTAATGGGAAAAACAAAATGTTAATGCTACTGTTACAGTGACTAGTGGAGAAATAAAAGTGATTGTTTAGATTTTATATTTGTATTACGAAATGTATCCTATACAAATCCTTCTATTGTATGTTTTTACCTATTGTACAACAAAATAAAATATTTTTTAAAAAAATTATAGAATAATCCTTAAATATTTACTAAATGTGTTTCTACATGCATATGTAACCACGTTGTAAAGGAATAACTTGTAATTCTTAACCTTAAAACCAGGATTTTAGGCAACAGCTTGCTTCTGTAGTTGTTATACAGCCGCCAAATTCTCACATGTTACGTGTACATTGGCAGAGCAGCTTCTAAACTTGCCCTTCTGCTATAGGACCGAGAACTTGAACCGCTTTTGCAAGATTGTAAACTTGTCTGCTTAAGTGTGTGCTGACATTGAGTTTCCAGCTGTATAGAGCTCTGCAACGCTGTGTGCGAAGGCCGTCCCGCCGCGGCTGGGCGCCTTGCAGCGCTCTATACAGGGAGAAAGGCTGGTCCCAGGAGCTCCAGAGCGCTTGCTTGGTGGAAGCGCCTTAAATGGCGATGCATTACGTGTCTCACTAACCCGAGTGTTGTACCTGTTAAGGGGAGCTTGTGCTTACACAGGTGTGGGCTTTTACCAAAGCATCAGGGTCGGCTGCCAAAACGAACCCCGCTCCTGCCTGCTGGACACGGACAAAGCTTTCCTGTCACCTTCATGCCCAAAGGGAGTGATTGGAAAGGACCTTGCTAGCGAACCTATGGCTGCCTTGTCTCCTGGTACGCAGCGTAGGCAGCTAGGATTAAACCCAACAGGACGAGAAGGCTCACCCTAAGAAGGGGATGACAGACTGCACCTGAGTTCAGAGATGCTAATCGCTTAAACTTAAATGTTTTCTTTTTAATACTAGGGAGAAAAATTCCTCTGGTTTTAACTATGGATTTTCCTATTCAAACAGGTTGAAATGGTTCCACTGACAGCAGTGAAGACAGGATTGCAGAAAGGTGAGTCACATATGGAAAAAAAACCTATTAAAAGTTCCTGGCTCATCGCACATCAGCACTGGGTTTTGTTCTGTGTGAAGTGCAGAGGTTTTAACGCTTTCGGGTGATGAACATGACCGATGCTGGTCTTAATTTCTCTTGTGAGGGTGTTATGGGGTGGTTTTGTTGCTGCTTGTTTGTGCATTGCTAGTTGGTAAAACAGTGTTCGTTAATGTGCTGTAAGCACGTGATGGAAGTCCTTCCTCTGGACATTGCTTAATTAAAAAAAAAAAAGTCTTTGCTTAGCCATATTTCAAAGATGAACGATGAAGAGGTGATCTCCTAAGGGCTTATCCTCTGTTATAGGCAGTTCAGTAGCTTCTTCCGCTATGTCAGCACGTTCAGAAATTTGCCAAAAGGTCTTATTAAGGTGCTTTTCAGTTAATTATCTTGTTGGGAAGAATTAAGCTAGCATTAAAGTTGCAAACTGAAAACGAGGGCTAGCAAATAAAGTACAGTTTCAGGCTCTCATCTTTTTCCTTTATTAATTATGAGCAAAAAGTTAAGAACGTATATTAAAACTAATTCTAGTATATTGTGTTAAGGTGCCAGCGAGATTTCAGATTCTTGCAAACCTTTAAAGAAAAGGAGCCGTGCCTCAACCGATGTAGAACTGACGAGCTCAGCTTACAGAGATACGTCGGACTCTGATTCAAGAGGACTCAACGATTTACAGGTAAAGGCATATTGCTCCTCACGGGGACTTGCTCCTTCAGTCTGTCAGGACAGTAGGCTTTTCAGCTGCATGCTGCTAAATATGTGAACGCTATTTTCTACAAATACAATGTCTTTTATTGCCTAAAAAATAAAGCCTAGTCTTTGTCTTTCTAATCCCCTCCTCCATTGTATTGATATAAAAAAAGACACAATCTTTCTTCACAAATTTTCCTACTTTGGCAAAACATTGGTTTAGATCGCTGACTCTGCTTTTTGGAAGGTTGTTAAATTCTTTGGGAATTGGGGAATGTTGCCATATTTTGTTGTAGAATTGAGAGGTATCTGGAAAATGTAAAATAGATATCTTCATGGTTTTTTACTTGTACAGGTAAAAGATATGTCAGGAAGGCAGGACTCCTTGTATCATTGTACTGAAGTTCAGCAGCTTTCAAGGACCTTTGTCTCTCTTGACGTATCGAATGATCTTTTAATGGGTGGTGACTTAACTCTTTTTTTCAGAATGTGGTTGTCCTTTGAAAGTGTCTTGTTTGAGTGCCTTGGATTTTTCCTCTTTGTAGGGTAGTTTTGGAAAACGTTCGGACAGCCCATCAGCCACTGCCGATGCTGACGCTTCTGATGTGCAGTCGGTAGACTCTAGCTTGTCCAGGAGAGGAACTGGAACAAATAAAAAAGACACTGTTTGTCAGGTAAATGATGGCACTGCAGAGAAATTAATTCTGAAAGTGTAGCATCCGTTTCTGTTAGTTGGAGCCGACAGACTTCTCAAATTACACTACTTTGTTTTAACCATGTCTCATAATTTGACATCTCGGATAAATATTGAGGCTTTTAGGAGTTTCTGTGCTCTGGAAATGATTTGTAAGCCCTCCTGCATGCCAGAAAGTAGTATCTAATCCATACCTGCGAGCAAAAGTAGAAAAAGTAGATGCCATTTTCTGTTCCATTTGAAGATTTCAGATGATCTTTCAGGATAGGACAGAGTGAGATTTTTCCAGTGTTTTGGACAGAAAATCCTGGAATCTTCTGGCCAGTTTCCTGGCTGATAGTAAGGGAAGAAGCTGCTCTTGCTCTTCAGGTGCATGAGAAAGCGAGGAGTGCAGATGGATCCTGTAGCACCTCTCCTATCTCTGCCCAGGCTCGCCCTGTTAGGAGAGCGAGATGCAGAAAGTGCTGGGATTGTCTCTAGCCCGGGTCTGCCGCGGGATGCAGGCCGGTTCTCCTGCCTTACCTTGGCACTGATGAGACTTCAGCCAGTTTCTATTCTTTGTTAACATCTGGTAGACGTTTGCATTTAAGTATGTCAGGTATCCTTTGTTCTCTGACTGTCTGTCTGTCTGTCTAAGATCTGCGAGAGCTCTGGTGAGTCTCTGGTGTCCTGCGAGGGCGAGTGTTGCAGCGTCTTTCATCTGGAGTGTCTCGGCCTGAAGTCAATGCCCGATGAGAAGTTCGTCTGCACTGAGTGTAAAAACGGTGAGTGTGTTCCCGTGTGGGGAATGGGGAGGGTTTGCTGAGGAGCTGTGTTCTGGCCACAACAGACTGAGATGGTAAGTTCCCAGGTTTGGGGAGCACGATTGGGTTATTCGATTACTTTTTTAACCTCTGGGCCAAATTCTCATTTTCCACTTAGCAAGTACTTGGTAAGAAAAAAAGTAATAAACTGTTCAGCGTTTTACTCAGAATAAGGGACTTTGTGTTAACAGCAGTTACGCAGTTATTGTGGATTACGGTACAACTTACCTGTTGGAAGGGAAGGAGCTCTGTTCGCTTCAGAATTTTTTTAACAACATCTGTGTATCAAAGACGTGGCCTTTACAGTTGGGCTTCCTTATTCTTTCTTTTACAAGGAGAACATACGTGCTTTTCGTGCAAACTTCCTGGCAAGGACGTGAAGCGCTGTTCCGTCAACACATGCGGTAAATTTTATCACGAGGCCTGCGTTCGCAAGTTTGCCACTGCTCTGTTTGAGTCCCGAGGGTTCCGTTGCCCGCAGCATTGCTGTACTGCCTGCTCGATGGATAAGGACATCCATAAAGCAAGCAAAGGTGAGAAAAGAGCTGGCTTTGAACAGCGGGAGGAAACTCAAGTGCGTCATCCCAGTAACAACAAATATAACTCTACCCTCCGTAATGCAGCGTGCAGCAAGGAACAAGGGTTTCCTTCTTAATGAGGCCACTACCTTAAATCTGCCCTGGGTGGGGAACCAGCTAGCAGCCTGAGGCTGCTGTCTAAGCAGACCTGGGCCCGCAACACTTAAGTCATCTTTTGTTGCTGGGTTTGATGGGAGCCAGGGGTTACTAGTGCAAGGCTGAGGAATGGGGTTTTTAAAAGACAGTTGGTAGTGGTCTTCAGAACAGTTCTTTTTCAAGAAAAAAAAAAAATCCTTTTAGAAATTAACCAAAATACTTCCAACAAAACAAGTAGACTCTAGAATGGTTAAAACCGAGTATTTTTTCTTAACAGAGTTTTAAAGTGAAAGTTAACTTCTGTGAAACTTCTTTTTTTAAAGATGTAAATCTTTCTTTTAAATCTAGCGCTCTGATTGGAATAAAAATCAGCCTTGCATCTGTCTGTGGTGTCTTCTACCATATCCTGACTCCAGGGTGACATGGTGCATTTTTCTGCATTTATATTAAACAGGTCGCATGGTGAGATGTTTCAGATGTCCCATTGCCTATCACTCAGGAGATGGCTGTATTGCTGCAGGAAGCTTGTTTGTGTCATCCCACATTCTCATCTGTAGTAACCATTCCAAAAGGAATCACTCCTCATCAGCTGTAAATGTAGGCTTTTGTTTCGTTTGTGCAAGAGGTGAGCACCCTTGTTTTTTCCCGTTTTATAGTTCTTCTATGGTCACTTGTGCAGTTTAGTGATAAAAATAATGTATTTCATAAAGAAAAACTCCCTTAGGGCTCTCTGGGATTTAAATGCTGCCTGTGATTTTTTTTTTCTTTTTTTTTTTTTCTTTGTTGTTTTTGGTCAACAGTTGTCATGAGACATCCACTTGCTATTTTGGTCCATAACATTTGATACTCAGAACCAGCGATAGGTACTCAGAAGGCCTACTTGTGTTGCCAGTAGGAAAAGTGGATGCCGAGCCCCCAATTCCAGCCGTTGCAAGCTGAGAATGGATGCTGTGTTATTATTCACTGTCTGTTAAGCAGAAGGGGATTCTTTCAACACTCACAAACTTAAAACTGTTTAAATTTTTAAGGCTAAAAGGTAGGATTTACTCATGAACTAGAAAAATTCATTTTAATTTATTACTACCATCACATTTGAGAACTTTGAAAGAAAAACATTTACAATACCGTATAAACAAGTTTCATGCTGGGATTTTCCATGTGCCAGTTATCTCTTTTTTTTTTTTTTTTTTTTTCTTTTTTTTTCCACAGGTTACTTTCAATGCCCTTAAGTCCCTAGTGTTCTGCCAGAGAGCAGGGTGAAAAGTTGTGGTGCATCAGTTACACAATGCACAGATACCATTATTCTCTCAGATTAATTGAAGTGACACAATTAGGTGTTTGAATAATAATACATGTCCCATACGGTATTTCAGAAATTTCTGTTGGATGTATTCTTTTCAGCAGCTTTGAAAGTCACTAATAAGGACGTGAAAATGAGATGACTCCTGAAGTTACTCGTTTTCACTTGTGTTCCTTCAGTTGGAGGTTCAGCATGGGAGAGATTGCCTTGAATTTGGGAGAGCAGAGTAGTAACTAAAGACCTTTGAATAGGAAGGGAAAGATGGTGCCAGAATCATTTCCTTTCTGCCTCTCTCCTTTCTTCCCCTTTCCTCATTTCCAAGTAATTTAGGAGTCATCGCAAAGAACGCAGTTTAAAATAAAATAAAAAAAACATCCAAAACCTCAGAGAGAAACAGTGAGCTTTAGAATGAGCCTTAGAAAAGCTCCCCCGAATGTGTAAAAAGATGTTTACAGCCTGGAGCACTGTTCTCCTTTTGTGGGCTTATTTAAACATTCTGGGGCCACCCCAAAGCAGGAGATCTGTGGTGTGAATCACAGCAGCGTTGCATAAATGTGCACATGCAAATTGGACCTTGTATGTGTCTTTATGCTCTTTTATTTTAGGTAGCCTTATCCGTGTGTTTGTGTTTCATTTTGGTCGATATTATTACGGCATGCAGAAACACAGTCTGAACAGCAAACCCAAACCAGTTGCTGTGCCTTTGAAACAGAGTGAGCTGAAAAAGTGTGATGCAGCATTCTGCATCAGATGCTAACTCTGAGGGAAAAGAATACTGATCCTTCAATGTTACTAATTTAACCAGTAGTTACGCCCAAAAGCATCACATAAATACGCAGAGAAAAGTAGTTTTCTAGGGCTAGAGTAGAATCATTAAAAAAAAAATGTTTCTGATAGGTAGAGCAGTTCCATAATATTTTCAGCACTTTGGTTTTGTGGTTTTTTTATATCAGTTGTCCGGAGTCAGTCTGGCACCAGGATCAGATACAGGTTTATGACAGAAGAGTTTCTGTGGATTTTCCCTGGTTTGAATGTCAGATTAGAAATGTCTCTTGGCAAGGTCCAGTGGTGGCATTGGTCTGCCCCTGTAAGTATTAATGTGAAGAATTCTGCGTGGCAGGATGATGTCCTGTCCTGCTGCTCTGCTCCTGCGTGAGGTCGGCCGCAGGATCTTGGCCGTTAGAGAGCCGCGCTGATGCCGGTGTGGCTGATCTCAGTTATGGAAGCTGTGTTTGTACCAGATGTGAATGGAAAGCACTGGCAGGCTTCTGCCACTGGATTTATCCGAAGTATTTTGTTTTCTACCAATCTCAAAACGCTGTTAAGCTGTAACATGAAAATATATCGCAAGGTACAAAACAGCTAAATAAATTCCGTGGAAGCTGTACTTTATTAACCCCGTGGCCAGCTGCTGCAGGTGCTTGGAACTGCCTTAGCACCCGAAAAGCACAGGAGAACCTACTCTAGGCTAGAAACCTGCAGCAGTTTGTTACAGGTACATATGAAAGTGAATCTCCTTGGGAATGTTTTCTCTTAAGTTTTGGCTCCTTACTCTGTGACACAAAGGTGTAAAATGAAAAGAAGGAAAAAGAGAAGAACCTATTTAAAAGCTTTGTGAAAAGGAATACCTGCTACTTGGCATCCATCTTACGTACATGGTGTAGGAATCAGAATTTAGGAGTAGGGTTCCAAAACTGAATTACAGTAAGGGAGTCTCGCTGAAGATGCAGACCTGCATTTATTTCTAAAAAATAAATGAAGTGCAGAGGAAGATTTTCATGCCTTTTTTATTTTCATTTCCCATTTGACATTGTTTTAGTAATTCTGTTTATACCCCAACCTAGCTTCATCAGAGATGAAACTAGAGAAGCGTGTATTTTCTTCTGGCAATATAAGTAGGTGGAATTTCCTGTCCTGTATATTCACTGAGTCTTGGTTGTGAGAACTTGAAAAGTTACAAACCTGACTGAATCCTCTGTATTTTGCAGCAACTATGTACTTGTTCTTCTAGAACATTTTTGTGGGGTTTGTTTCTACTAGGCGTAGCTGGAATCAGGAGACAGTGTGCTTCACCGAAGAGAGATTGTGCGAGGTTTACATTTAGCAAACTCCCCCGGCTGGGTTGAATTGAGTCCTGTCTAGTCATTTGTGGTCAGCATGAGGGACATAAGGTGAGGACAGCATCTGTGGCAGGAGCACTGGGAGCACCTGCTCAGAAAGAAACGGGGAACTGAATGCTTTAGAAATACTTGGGCATCTCTATGTAAGAACGGTTACTTAATTAGTTTTAGTTGATACCGGAAGGAGAAACTTTGTATGTAGATGCAAAACATTACCGAAGTGAGAAAATGTGGGTATGAGACAATCTATAAAATACACAAACTTGAGGTACTTGAAATGCGGTACGTTTTAAGACTTCTTGTTCACCTTCCCGCAATACCCTTCGTTAAGCACTCTGAGGTTCACATAATTACATGTGTAGGTCATACCTGGGTTATGAGTTCTCCTGAGGAGATGCTTTCCAGGTAGGCTGACACTGTTCTCCTTGCAGCAGATTTTTAGACACCCCAGTTTGAAAGCTGCTCTACAGCGCTCAGCTCTGCCTGTGTCCCCCATGGAAGGAGTTGGTGGCTGTCTCGGTAGCTCATCTTCCCTGCTTCTCTGGGTCTCGGTTGCTCTGCTCTTCCCATGAATTACTGGCCAAATGCTTCTGGTCTGTAGCTACGGGGCTCTCGACTGGGCTGCCTGGCTCTTTGGAGCAACGAGGAAAAACTCTTCTTGATGGAGAAAGACAAAGGCAAACATGTTGTTTGAAATCAATGCATACGGGAGCACAGAGTGCTCGGCCAAAGTGTTTAATTTGGCAGCTGGGGGAGGGCAGGCTTGGTGGAGCTTTACTTAAACATGAATGGCGTAGGGCAGCACTTCCATCCATTCTTTCTCCTCTGGTGCCTTGCAGGATCACTGGCCCCTCGTGTTGTTTTTTTCCAACACAATTATAAAGGCAAAACACTTTCCTAGATGAGATCTTAGAGATAGATTTGTAGTAAGTGAGATGGTGAGTTCTTGTATGCAACGTCTGCCTTTTCAGTTTGTAGCCCCAACGAGCAGCATGACCTTTGATGCAGTGACCGTCATCCCCCAGCTCTTCAAATTGGCCTGCTTTTGTCGTGTGGGAGGGCGGGTGGTTTAGACAGATATAAAATCGTTTGCTTTTCTTGTGCTTTTCTATAAATGCACAAGTTAAGGGTAAAGCACAATTGAAATTCCACTTACAAGCAGCTTATTCATCGTAGGTTTTTCCAGTTACATTTTAATTTAGTCTCTCAAACACGTAACCTCTTTCTTAGTGAAGAAGCTTTCTGTCAGACTTTTCTTTTTCCTCATTTTATCTTTTTTTCATTCACACATAAATGCATTAGAGGTGTTCATTAGATTTATTTTTATTTTCTCCTTTATGGAATCATGGGTAGTTTCATTGCAACTCATCTCTTTCTGTTTGTTTCGTATAGGGTTGGTAGTGCAGGATCATTCAGACCCCCTGTTCAGTTCATATGCCTATAAGTCCCACTACCTACTGAATGAATCAAATCGTGCTGAGTTGATGAAATTACCTATGATTCCTCCTCCTTCGTCAGCTTCCAAAAAGAAATGTGAGAAAGGTAACCAACATAGTTTCTTTCTCTGTAATTTACTTTCGCTTTTTCTATTATTTCTCTCTTTAAATCAAACAAGAAATGTCTGCTTGTCAAGCACCACTTACTGCTTTTCAGTAAACGTCACTCATTGATTATTGTGAGCGTGTGTTCATGTTGTTGGCAATTTTTTTTTTTTTTTTTTTTTTTTATTACAAAAGGGCTTAAAATAATTACTGTCACTAAATTCTCCTTGAAAGAGGTTAAATCGCTTTGTATCTGGCCTAGGCTATTCCAGCTTCAGGGGGGCTATTTACACAGCAACGCGAAGAGGTGGCAAATAGAGCTTGATATTGCTGCAGTTCAGTACTTACCAGGGTGACGTAAACCAGCTTCTTAAATTGATCTGCTCTAGGGACGGAGAGGGGGGATGTTGTGTTGCAGATCTTCTAGGTAGCTTTGCAGGACCTGAGAGAAGAAGGGATTTTTCAGGCTGAACGTGGGTGGGTCCTGTTGCCATCCTGAGGATGTCTGAAGGGGGGAAGACAGCGAGGTTTTGCCTGCGTATGTGTCCCTGAGTCCTTGGGCCTCGTTTTCCACCTCTGCCGGCTCGGGACAGGCAGTGCTCCCTCCCCTCCCGGCGGGACGGTACCCGCTCGCTGAAGCCGTGCTGCTGGAGGAGTGGCAGGAGATGCTTTTTGTCCTGTGCAGAGATCCCTGCAGCTCTGGGAGAGAGAGGTCGTTTTACTCTGGTATGGGTGGTGCTGTAGCATCTCAAAGTACCTGATGGGGAGAGAACTGTTGTCTGTATAAAATACTCAGATGTGACATTTTATTCCCCACAGAAATTTGATTTCCTGAGAGTGTTCAGAAACGGTGCCCAATTAACCATTCCAAAGTTAGGTTATTTTGAACGTTGCTAGATCGATGGCTTTCAGTAGTTCCTGTAATTCCTGAAAACAAAAATTATTTTGAGCCCTCTGCTTAGCTTGAGCAATATCTTACTAATGCATCCTGAGAGCAACGTGTTGGGTTTTTTTCTTGCTTAGCACTGGAAGTTTTGTGTTTGATTTTGTTTGATTTTTGCATCTCTTGGCATTTTACCGTGTTGGGTAATGTTTCAGTAATTTACCCTGGGCCTGTATTTCCTCTGAAATAACATTTGCAAAAACAAATTTTAAAAGTTAAAATTTCATCAGTGTGGGTTTGGGGAGGGAGGTCTGGAAAATCCACACAGTTGGATTTTACTGTTTTTAAGCAGAGGAAATACAGTATTGGTCATGCAAGTGATTTGTTTAAGGAATGCTTCTTGTGACATGCGACAATCAATTAATGCAATGACACTTTTGAAAGTCTATAGGTGGACAAGATTTTCTGATAACTGTTTGCAAGTTACTATTCACACTTCTTGTGATACTGTGCTGGAAAATTGCTTTAAATACTTTCAAGTCCCTCCCAGATTCTCTATCTGGGACACAAAAACTTGTTAATTTTTTTTAAAATTACATATCTATAAACACGTGTATATATATTTTATATACGTACATATATAAAATATTACAAAGTGTAATGTATCAAGTCTTACTGTATGAGCTGCTTTGCTTGTTGAGGGTGGCGTAGAGATGTGCTGTGGCTCTCCACATTTAATACATCTGCCAAAACAAAGCCAGCCAAAACAACTTTTGTCCAAATAAGTGTAAACGTCAGAAATTAACCTTAAGCACTGCACTAAGATTTCCTTTGTGCACAAAAGGAACTTTTGGGATGGGGACAGCTCGTGTGGTGTCCATTCTGCATTATGTACTGTGCTCATATCTTTTACTCTTTTTGTCGAATAAACAGACCTACCACAATTCTTTTATAACGCCCTTGGTACAGAAAAGCATTGATCAACCTATAGGCTGCGGGGGTTTTAATGCGCACTAACTGATTGCTGAGGGATTCAGTCATAACAATGTTGATTGAAAAAGCGTTTCGTAAAAATTTGGTTATTTGTCATTGTTTTGGCCATCACCAGAGAACTAAAAGCAAACAGCACTGCTTTCAGATGCAGGGCTGCCTCTGGGAACGTCGCTTCTCCTGCCAACTTCCCTCGAGTTTAAAAAAGACGTGGCTGCTTTTTTGTGCATCTCTGATGCAGCGAAGAGTGCCAGCTTGCACGTTAGATGGTTGCACTGCATGGTCTTTTTTAACCAGCATTGTGGAGTTTGACTTGATCCCTTTCTTTTGCCATTTTTTTCTGTGAGGCAAATGGGAATGTAGAATGAATGATTTAAAATTAATGTCAGTTGCTCTGCACAAGGGGGAAGCAAATCCTTACTTCTATAAACCAAGGAGGGTTTCTTTGTTTAAAGGTGGAAAGCTGTTATGCTGTGAATCCTGCCCAGCTTCCTTCCACCCTGAGTGTCTCAACATAGAAATGCCTGAAGGATGCTGGAATTGTAATGACTGTAAAGCTGGCAAGAAGCTACGTTACAAGCAGATCGTTTGGGTCAAGCTTGGAAATTACAGGCAAGTTTGCTATGTTGGTTTTTTAACGTGCTATAGAATAACAAGAAGATAACTCAGAGCAGCTCAGTCTTCGTAAACAAGAACTAGAAATACAATAATTCATTTACTTTGTGTCAGACACCGATGTCACCCTTTGAATTAAATTCTCCTGCTTTTTCCAGGCCATGGTGGATAATTGATTGCGCTTACATTTGCTCTGTATAGCTAATGGCAATATGGAAAACCAGGGGCTGTCTGATAGATCCAAGATGTCCTAGCTTGTGTTTGCTGTTAGTCACCTGCAGGAATACAAGCACTTATAGGTGATCTTAGAAGTCACGTATGTTTGTAAAAGGCTTTTCCACAATCTGGAATAAGAGCTTTTCTTGTCCTTTGCATGGTGCTTTCCAAGTTTTGCTAAAGGGAACCTTGATTGTATAAGGGAGGAATTCGTTTCTTTAGGAAAGGAAAACTGGCTTTTGTTTCTCAATCCAGTTAGGCAAACTTGGAAGCTAAGGCTATAGCTCAAGGACTGACTTTCTTCCTTTTTTTTTTTTTTCCCCCCCCTACATTTCAGGTGGTGGCCAGCAGAGATCTGCAATCCCAGGTCTGTGCCTCTCAACATACAGGGCCTCAAACATGATATCGGGGACTTCCCAGTATTTTTCTTTGGTTCACATGACTACTATTGGGTACACCAGGGCAGAGTTTTCCCTTATGTTGAAGGAGATAAAAGCTTTGCTGAGGGGCAAACTAGTATTAACAAGACCTTCAAGAAAGGTAAAACCAAACAAAGTTTATAGTGGTTTATGACAAAAATTCCACGTGTTTGTGTCTCCATCACCACTTAACCTGCATGGGAATATTATGTGACTAGTGTTCTGTGTTCACCTAAAGTTGCAAACATTATGTAGAACCCTTGACTGCAGATAAAAATGTGTTTCTTTAAGTGCCTACTCATTGTGTATTGTTGTGGGCAAGTTCAATTCTTCCACAAACTGGGAAGTGTTGAGATGGAGCTTGGGCTCTGCTGCATGGGATCATTGTTCAGTCTCTCCGTACCTACTGAAAAATACCTGATGATAGATTCATGATATGCTGCAATAACTCATTTTTAGCTTGTGTTTTTGTTTATAGAGTTCTATTCCTAGCTTTAAAATAAATTAAAAAATAATTTAAATACATACATGTATATATCTGATTAACAGCAGCTGGTGCTAATTGCTTTCTATTTTGAACTCCCCTGCACAGCACTTGAAGAAGCGGCAAAGCGCTTCCAGGAGCTGAAAGCACAAAGAGAAAGCAAAGAGGCATTAGAAATTGAAAGAAATTCAAGGAAACCTCCACCTTATAAACACATCAAAGTGAGTTGGCTTCTTTCTTTTCCTCTTTTTATTCTGTGCCTTGGTAAGCATGCATTTAAACCAATATTTGCAACAATGTAAGCTTAAGGAAATTCAAATAAATCATTTTGCTGTTCAAGAATCTTTTGTTCTGTCTTACAGTACCATAAAACATTCTTTTAGCAGAGTATTTGTGAAAGAGAGGTAACGGCTGAAGAACAGTTTTACCTAAGGTGGAACTTTGCTGGTTGCAAGCTCATGTTGTGTCCCCTAGATACGTGCTGGCGATTACAACCTACTAAACTTGGTTAACGCTGAGCTCAAGATTAGTAGGAATCCCGACTGCTCATCCTGTTGCAGGCTGCGGAGCCTAGCTCTTGCCAGCAATTTTGGACACAGAGGGCTTGGTGTTGTTTCTTTAATGTTTTTGGTTTTACTTAGAAGAAATCCCAGTGATGTCCTTAAACTTTGTGTGCTTTGAGTTACTGAACCAGTGATTTTACTGGGGAGAGACTCATGCAGTACTGTCTGGAGTCATGAGTTTTAATGTTCTTCACTTAAATTGCTTGCTGCTGGCTTCTCCAAACAGTGTAGGTCCCCAATTAACTTGGCGGCTGAGGGACAACAGATGCCACCTGTAAAAGCACATGCGTCTGCTGCTGAACTGCAGGAAGCATTCTTGTGACACACTGGCCTTCGAAAGGGTCTAGAAGAAGAATAATGACATGCTCATTATTTTCTTGCCTTCCAAGTCAGTTGATGATTGGCCTCCAACAAAGCTGTTGAGTTGGTGTTCTTTGTGCCTTGTCATCTTCATGTGTTCTTTTTTATTCCTTTCTTCCACAGTCCAACAAGGTAATAGGGAAGGTTCAGATTCAGGTAGCAGATCTGTCGGAAATCCCTCGCTGTAACTGCAAGCCATCGGACGAGAACCCCTGTGGCCTGGAGTCGGAGTGTCTGAACAGGATGCTGCAGTATGAGTGCCACCCCCAGGTGTGCCCGGCGGGAGAGCGGTGTCAGAACCAGTGCTTCACCAAAAGACTCTACCCCGATGCTGAAATCATAAAAACTGATCGACGTGGATGGGGTCTCAGGACAAAAAGGAGCATTAAAAAGGTAGAATGACAAAGGACAAAGGTTGCAATAGCCATCGGTGTGGGTTTACGCGAAAACACTGCAACTCTGTACCTTAAGCGAACGCATACAGAAATGTCAGCGCTTGCAAGTAAATGCTTGGTGTTAAAAAGACACGAAACTGCTGTAGGTGAAGCAGTAATGGCGAGATCTGCTTAGCTGTTTTGGCAGAAGTGTCTTAACCTCGATGCTTACGGAAGAAGAGCTAGTTCCAGGTGACTGTGAATTTGGGAATTCTGTTGGTGGAGGGGAAGAGCGTGCGCGTGTGTTCTCACTGCCTACTGGGCAATATGGGAGAGAGTGGTCTGGGAAAAAGTAGTCTGAACGATGGTTTCTTTCCCTAAATAAGGCCATTGAAGACGATGAAATCTCAGAGTGCTGGCAAAATAAGTTGTCTGGTTTTTCTCTCTTTTTTCTTTTTTTTCCCTTTTCCTTTTCTTCCCCTCGTCCTTATCGTAAGCCAGCAAATGTCAACCACAAAATATGAGAGAAGCTCAAAGGGTGGGTGGCGTCGGCTTGGATTGTGAGCCCCTTTTCAGGGGGTTATTCTCACGTCTTTTCTTTCGCCTTTTCTTTTTACTCCGTTACACAGCAACATCCTAAGGGCATTTTCCCATTAGGGGGTTGCTGGGAGCGGGGCAGTTTGCGGTATTACTCTTACAGACGTCTGGTAACGAGTCATCTTTCTCACCCTCCTGGCGTTCAACTCTTCAGCCTGGATTTGTTTCAGGAGAACACGCAGGGGATTAATGAAATGCTGGAGGTGATCTGGCTGCATTGGACAACAAACTTTAAAGGTTCTTAGAAGTTCAAGACGGCAGAGAAGAATAATGAAGATACAAAGACTTCTTTTGATGGAGCTGATGCTGCTATTGTAACAAAAAGCAGTGAGGACTGACCAGCCTGAGGAAATGTTACAGACTTTGGCTTAAATCCTAGAATGGATGGCGTCTTTTGAGAGTAGTAGTGGGCTCAGTCAGTGAGGTGGGGGAATGGGAATATTATTATTCCCCGTCAGAAAGCCGTTGGATGTGGATCACTTTAGTTTTCCTTTACACTGTGTCGCTGCACACTGTATTATTGGGGATACCAGCCTGGGATTCTGCTGGGATACGCAACAGTTGATACAGAAAAACACAGTCTTGCATATCTGAGTGTGGGAATCCTCGTCTAGCTGCATTGCGGTCTTGCTGTACTTCGAGGGAAGCGTGAGGATGATTGGCCTGGATTTCACCTCTGCTTTGACTTGCCCGGCAGAGGAATGGATCTGATGGACAGATGTGTGTTTTGCTCTTACTCATGCAGGCTTCATTGTTTCTGACCAAGGAGGTGGCTGAGCATACCTGAAGAGTAGAAGAGCAGTTTTGCCCACGGATGGAATTGGACACTTTAAGGCTTCAGGACAAGTTGGTTTTGTCATGTAACCCACGTCCTCAGGACTCTGCCCTAGAGAACTCTTTTGCTCTTGGTTGCCTTCATATTTCCTTCAGTTTGAATTTGCACTCATCCTAGCAGCAGCAGTATCCTGGAGCTTCTCATCACGAGCAAACGGGCCTCGCCTTGGTGGACCTGAACTTGATGTGAGGATTACAGTGCTCTGCTCCACAGAGAGAAAGCGGCTGCTCTCCAGACTGGAAATTCTGCTGTGACATTTTGGATCGGATGATTGCTGTGGGATGAGGAGTTTAGCTGCAAGTGTAATCAAAAAGTGTAGAAAAAGCAGAGAGATCCTGAACGGATTCTGTTACCATTAAGCAATGTGGTATTTAGCTGTACGCACAGGTAGTGTGTAGGATAGCCCACTGACGAGGTCCTGCAAGGCTAAGAGGAAGGCTTTGGGCTTACGTTTAGTAATTTAAACTGTGAATTCTTTGCTTTTGTCCATTTTCACTGCACATCTACCTTCTTGGCTTTTTTAAATGTAGTTTACAGTCTCTAGAAATCTGAGAGAGAGAAATATTATGTAGTGGGTTGTGACAAGCATGTTTGTAAGTAGGGTGATACTGGGGGTGTTTTAACGGGCCAGTTTCGGTGAGGATGCTGTTAACCACTCAATCGGTTACAGGCGGAAATTTCTGACTGTGTTTGGGACTTTTCTCAGCCTATGCACCCCTGACTGATTTGACAACAAGTAGCTAGAGGAATAGAGGGGGAAAAGCTGTGTTTAAAAACCTTTCAGTACACTACAATTATTCCTTTCCCAAGTACCTGGTGAATTTTTATAGCATGTTTTGGGTTTGTTTGGTTTTTTTAGTAGATTTCTTGTGAATTTAATATGCAACTTTATAAATGTATTTGTGTCCCTTAAGAGCTTTACTGAAAACTGTTGGTGGTTCTGTTGAATTGTCCAGGTGTTCCCAAACACACAGGCTGAACTGAAAGCGACTTGGTGGTGAAAGGACTTTGGGGTTTTTTTCCCTTTGATCTGAGCTAAAATTTTCAGAAGCACCTACGTGATTTTTATCAAGGGAATGTGTGTCAGATAAGGCTCAAACGATTCCAAACTGTGAATCAGTCTTCACGAGTGCCAGGCTTCTGAGTCACTTAGGTGATTTACCTCTCAGAAGCGCGACCCAAATTGCCTGATTTCCACCCTTATCCCTTTCATTTACCACTTTGCTCACTCATGTTCGACAGCCGCAGGCGAGGGCATGCAGGGACGGGCATTACTGCCCAGAGCCCCGTCGCAAAGAATCACAGAATCATTTAGGGTGGAAAAGGCCCTTAAGATCATCAAGTCCAACCATTAACCCAACACTGCCAAGTCCACCACTAAACCCTGTCTCTGAGCACCTCGTCTGCCCAGCTTTTAAATCCCTCCAGGGATGGGGACTCAACCCCTTCCCTGGGCAGCCCATTCCAGTGCTCGACAGCCCTTTTGGGGATGAAGTTCCTTGCCCAGGCATCTGCCCTGAGCCCGGCTGACAGGGTAGCGCTTGTTAACATGTTGGTACCGTATGTTACGAGAGTTTTTCTTGAAATATCAGGTGCTTGTTGGACATTTGAGTATTTCAAATAGCTATTTTTAACAGTGTTCTAAACCACCAGCAACTGGCGGTGAAGTGATGCTCACGAGTGCTGAGTACTGACTTCCTTGTATCAAGGTATCAATCACATCCCAGCTCTTCTGAATTCCCTTAGGTAAAAGTTGGGAACATGCTGTTGGCCTGGAGGGCTACTTTTAAACATGTTTTTTTAGCAATGATTTTTTTTTAAATTTACAATTTTTGTATAATCTGTGTTTCATTAAAACTTTGTTACTGCAAATGTTCTGAGCTTACTGACTATTGAAAGTCAATAGTAAAGTGAAGTTGAAGTATGTAGTGGGAATACTCACCATTGTGATAGTTCACGTTGCCTTAGGAGTCTGTTGTCTCATCGTCCTTTTTAAAAGACAGCGTGGAACTTTAAAGGGTTATAGAGAACTGACAAGTACGGCTCCTGTAGTGAACACAGAAACAGTGCTTGGCTCTGCAGCCTTTTTATTTTGAGTGGGCTTATTGCTCAGACAACAGATACCTGGTGCGCACATTGACGTCTGGCCTACTAGATGGTTAAAGCTCAGTGCTTTTTGTGCCAACTGGAGAATATTTATATAGGAAATTAGGTTTTTTTCAGTGCTAAGCATGGTTTTCTTTTTGTTTTCCTTTACTTCTCAGGGTGAATTTGTGAATGAATATGTTGGCGAGCTAATTGACGAAGAAGAGTGCCGATTGCGGATCAAACGTGCACATGAAAACAGCGTAACCAATTTTTATATGTTAACTGTAACAAAGGTAATTATTATGTCTTGTTCAATACAAACTGTTTGTGGCTGGCTGAAACCAGGGGCAAGACACTAGCAGAAGCATCATCCCGTGTTTGACGTTCTCCTCCTGCCGGCGCTCAGGTGGGTGGGAGTGTGGGCAGGAGGATAACGTCTGTGTTTCTCTTCCGTGGAATGGGTGAAGAGATGAAACAGCCTGTAGCTCAGGTTGTGCGCTCTGTGCCTGTTTCAGTTCTGCCAGCACAAATGCTCAGATGCCTTTTCATAAAACTAACTCTGCAGGGAAAACTTAGCACCTTTAATTAATTTCAAATAAGCGTATTTTTTGCTGCCTTGGCCGTTGGTAGTCACTTGTCAGCAGGAAACCTTTCATTTGTTTCGAAGTACTAAATATGTCTTTGTCTTTTTATTTGAAGGACCGGATAATAGATGCTGGCCCAAAGGGGAATTATTCTCGTTTTATGAACCATAGTTGTAATCCAAACTGTGAAACACAGAAATGGACAGTGAATGGTGACATTAGAGTCGGGCTCTTTGCTCTGTGTGATATTCCTGCAGGTAAAGATGACACTGTTCTGTGCGCGTGCTCTTGTCTTGGAATGGCTACATCACTAACTTGGCCATGAGTTTTTTTGGTTTTTTTTTCTCTGAAGTTACTTAATATCAGTGACTTTTATAGGAATTCTGTCGTTCATTAGAGTGGAGCCAAATATTTGAGTTCCAGTTTTAGCGAGGATCTTATAATTAGAAATGGTTTGAAGCTGAAAGCTACTGCTAAAGCTAACTGCAGGGTTTGCTGCTAAGCACAGTTAACTCTGTGTCACGTAAACACTTACCACAGCGTTTCACCAGTATTGCTCTGGTATTACCTTTCCATGTGGAGTGTTTTACCTGATCTGTCATTTTGGCTGGTCTGTGTGATAGTGTAGCTGCTACTTACGTCTGATCTAGGCGGAATTTGCTACTTTCAGAGTTCATGAAATCAACGCGCTTTTTCAAGCTTGCCCTTTGACAACACTGCTGCTAGATCTCCCAGGCTGCGAAGAGAGGAACGCTAATGAAATGTCATTGTCACAAGCCTGTCTTTCCTCTGTGTCTGTGGGGGTGAACTGTTTTTCTTTTCATTTCAGGAATGGAGTTAACATTTAACTACAACTTGGATTGCCTGGGCAATGGTAGGACCGAATGTCATTGTGGAGCAGAAAACTGCAGTGGTTTCCTAGGAGTCCGTCCAAAGGTACATGGATGAAGATTGAAGCTTCTCTTCCCTCATCCAGAGATGTAGTAAGAGTAGGGCAAAGAGAGGGGTTTGGTTTATTTAACTTTTTACCTTGGTCTATGTAATATTTTCCACCCTTGAAAGTCACAGTCATCCACCGTAGTGCTGTTGTGTCTAGGGTGAAGTTAATTTACCAAATTGTGTTAACTCAGATACACCTGAATGGGCATTTCTGGCTCTTACAGCTTAAAAACTTTTTTTTGAGTGCATTTAATTTTAGCATAGCTCGTGCAACCCAAAGTTGATTAAATTAATTCTAATGCAAGGGGTTTATAAAGTGACTGTATGCTGTGATCTTTGTAATTGCTAGACAGCATTTGCAACGGCAAATGAAGAGAAGGTGAAGAATGCAAAATTAAAGCAGAAGAAACGGAAAATAAAAACGGAACAGAAGCAGATGCATGAAGACAACTGTTTCCAGTGTGGAGATGGGGGAGAACTAGTCATGTGTGACAAAAAGGACTGTCCCAAAGCATACCACCTCCTATGCCTTAACCTGACTCAACCACCTTTTGGTAAGAGCCATCGCATGGCTTCCTGTTCCTCTCTTCCTTCCTGCAGCAAGGCAATGTTTGAGCTGAAATGCAGCATTCACTTACTTTACATGCAGCATATTTACTTTCACAATACCCCTCATTTTTAGAAATACATCGGGGGACAGTGTTCCTCAGTAAGAATCGATGGACAGAAAGGCATCGTGATACTTTTTAATGTTCTTCTTGTTGCATATCCTTCTTGGATCAAATTTCCTCCTCTTATTTTAATTGAAATACAAGCATCATCTTGATATCCCAAGGTCACCAAGTGCAAATCAGATGACCGTTCAAACCACTGACATGGCAAGCATGATGTGTAGGGCTCGGTTAATCCGTAAATGTGTTTAAATTTGCTGTATCCTGATGGCACGTATCTTCCATTTGTCTTTTTCCATGTTAAGGCATAGCTTTTTGTAGCCAGAGCTCAAAATTATTCAGCAATACAACCCTTATCTCATTAATCTTCCCGATTCCAAAGGCTTTGGTGAAAATAATTGGAAGTCCAGATTAGTCTGTGATTAAATGAACCAAAAGGCTGCAATGAGTGAAGCCGAATCTGTCGCGTGCCTTTTCAGCATGTCAGAAACGTGGAAGCTGTCCTCAAAAGAGCTTATTTGCTGGAGAAAGACATGATAGTACCTGAGCACCTGCAGCAACTTGAGTTAGGTTTTTTGTTTGGCTTTGTACTTTGAAGTTTGGGGCGAGGGTTAGCCCGGCCCAGATAGGCTAGTTACAACTTCCTTAGAGGTCTGGAGTCCCACCTTGGTGCTATGCTTCTGCTTTGGGACACGGATCTTGACACACTGTAAGTGTCCTGTCCCTGTGAAGGAGAATGCTCTCTGTTTCTGAACACTAACCCAGCCCAAAGGGGCTTCAGTGAGTCTTGGACGCCGCAGCAAGAAGCTTGTGATTTCTTTTTTTGCTATGTTCAGTATACCCTCGCGGTCCGAGTTCAGCACGTGGTCGTACAAATACACGTCTGAATGGTTTGGGAGATCTGCAGGGTTTTCTGCTCAAAGGTATTTTTACACAACTTGTTCTTCTCTGCGCTATTTCTCGCTTGTTTTTCAAAACTAATGCATTCAGTCTTCTACATTAAAGTATACTGCAGTTGAACCAAAACTTAAATTAAGCTTTAAGTTAAGTTTAAGGAGATACCTGTCTGAGTGAGTGCTGTGTCCAGATCAGTAAAGAGATGCTCACAAATCAGAAAAATGTACAAACCAAACTCTCCATCCTGCAAGGGTGTTTGGTGTCTTGATGCCAAAGGAGGTTGATGTAACTGTTTTAAGCTCTGGTTATGCATGCAGCAAAGTTTTGAGCCAAATGAGGCCTAAAACACGCAAAATGACTAACAACTGTTTCCAGTCAGATTCTTGTAAATGAGGAACAGAAGTAGCAACTACAGTAAAAGCTGATTTTTCTGAATTTCCTTTGCGTTCATCTGAACAATTACAACATGGAGTAAGGGTTAAAGGCCAGTGCTGTCCCCGAAATGCACTAATTTCAGCCTCCTGTCTCTCTCTTCTCCCTTCCCCTCCCATCCTCAGGAAAGTGGGAATGTCCGTGGCATCAGTGCGACGTCTGTAGCAATCCTGCGGTTTCATTCTGTGAGTTTTGCCCTCATTCGTTCTGTAAAGATCACGAGAAGGGAGCCCTGGTGGCATCAGCGTTGGATGGCCGTCTCTGCTGCTCTGCACATGACCCCAAATCTCCTGTGGCACCCGAGTACTGGAGCAAGATAAAGTGCAAATTGGAACCGCAGAATCCTGTAGAAGAAGCAAAGGAGTGAATTTGGTTAAAAACAAACAAGGGAGGGGAGAAGAGGGGCAAACAGGCGATGAACTTGAAGAGACTGCTATGACACATTCAGTCTTTGGCATTGGAGCCGTCGTGTGCGAACTGGGAACGGGACCATTTAATCTTAGCAAGCAGAAGCAGGCAGTGGTGTTTGTTTTTTTTATTGTTTGGTCTTTCTTTTACCCTTGAATGTGCTACAGCAGCTCTTACTGTTGGAAACCAGAAACGTCTTGGCCTTCAAAGAAAAACGTAGACCTTCTGACAGTGAAAAGAATATTCTGTTTAAAATATGTCCTTTGAGTGTAGAAAGCAAAGCATAGCAACATATTTATTTATTTAATTTTTAAAGGGTGTTGAAGATCTGGGTTTGATCAGTCAGTGTGTCTTTAAAAACAAAACAGCAAAGCCAACGTAACTTTAATGTCTAGTTTATGAAAAGAACAAAGCCTCCCCACTCTGTGTTACACTGAGATGCCATAAAGGCAGATGTTGGTTTTGGACCAGGTGACCCTGAAATGCCTCCATTCCAGTACTTTCAAAGGCATTTTGAGAAGGTAGGTTGTATATCATGTTAACTTACGATGTTATTGTAAAGCTTTTCCTATGAGAAATCAGGTGTGTGACGTCTCGGAAGTGCTTGTGACACGAGATCTAGCGCTGTTTAAGGAGGGAAGAAATCATGGTTCCTTGCTCGAGAGCTGTGATCGGTGTTTGCAGACAGGTGGAAATGCAGAAAGAGCTGAATTGCACCATGGCCGTTCCCTTGTCCCATCTAATCTGGAAAACCTTCGTAGTTAGGAGAGCCTCCGGCCTCGGTCACACACTGCAGCACGCTCGGAACTGAAGTCTTAATCCTGCCTGTGGGAGCTCTGCCATTGACCTCTTTTGATGGAGGGTTCTGCGTGTGTGTACTTGGCGCCTGCCAAGTGCTTGGTTTGTGGCAGTTACATTGGTGCGAGTCTTCGTTGCCGCCTTCTCAGACTCCCCTTAGCTTCAAAAGAAATTTGAGTGCTTAAGGAATCTGACCCGTGTGCATGTTTGGTTTGACTGAATGTTTGGATTTTTTGGCTGAGAGGGATCTTCTAACTTTAATCTTCATTGTTAATGGAGCTAAGAAAAATCTCAGCACTTCTTCAGCGAACAGGGTATTTCCTGCCTGGGTAGCCAGCCGCGTTCACAGCGTTCACTTCAGCCTCGTGAGACAGTTTCCTCTCAAATCCTCTGTTAATAATCAGATGGGCTCCTTCAGTGAGGCTTTTGAAGCGGCTTAGGTAGGCTTCTCCTCCGGATTTTCTTTTTGAAACCTCTCCTCCCCCATTTCTTGTGCAAGGAGCCGTGGGGGCTTTGTTTCCCCAGGCTGAAGTGAGCTGCTGGTGAATCTTCTCCCCATCTTATAAAGCACCGTGCATCTCCCCTGCCCTGGTGTAGCTAGAGTGTACTTTTGACTTGGATATTGCTGTATATTGGATATATAGCTTGGTATTGGCTAACTTCATGCTAGCTTTTTGCTGATGGGTATTGAAAACAAATCCTGAGTGAAAAGAATTACTATCAAGTGTTGCTGGCATCTGACTAAATTAAGCCTTTGAATTAAGAACCTTGTCTCTGGAAAACTCCTTACATAAACCTCCAGGAACATGGTGACTTCTTGGTTCAAGAAGGTGTAGTAGGATGAAAAAGTACACGTGGGACTTTAGAACACGTCTCGCCTCTGGCTGGCGTCCTTCTCATCCTCAAATTAATGTACAGGGGGAAAATTCTTTTGTGTGCAATGGTAAAATTACGAAATACACTACAATCTCTTTTAAGCAGCTGCTGTGCCATTTAACTGATCTGGCCGTTCGCCTTCTGAACGGTCCACAGATGCCTTTCCTGCAAACGGGTGGGTGTCCCGGGTGGCGTAACTGCACCGGCATCTCGTGGGTCAGTTCGTGGTACAGAGGGCTCACAGGATCTGGAAAGCACTTCACCTTGTGGTCCGTACTACAGTGAATGTCTGAAACACTACTCTTGCTTGAAAGCAGTGCTATATTTTGGTATTTTTTACAAAAAAAAAATTTACAAAAAGGATTTTATTTTTCTTAACATTTTGTGTGATAAATGTCTCTTTTTAAGCTCTTACTGGGGGTGTTTGACCTTTTCAGAAATTCCAAACATAGCTCTTGCTACAGTGTCCGTCAGGCCCGCTGTGTTTACTTTCTATTATTTATTAGGCTTGGGAACGTTCAAATGATTTTCTCGTGGAGCGTTCTGCACATTGCATATGTACTATCGCCTGAGGGCACCTACGTGCTTTTTTCCATTCTGTGTCCCTGGTGACTTCCTGACCAGAGGGAAACGGTGGGGTAGCACCAGAACGCCCTCACGAGCGCTTGACGTGGCAAGGAGCGGACGAGAGCCATGGACCATCAGTTGCCCCGTGAGACGTACTGCTGTGACGTGCCGGTGCGCCGAGTATCGCGGGACATGCCGAGGTTCACAGAAGGCTTAAAAACTTGCAAAATGCTGTGAATGGAGGCCTGCTGCTGCTCCTGGGCCCTGCCACTTGATGTCTTGGTTAACTCTGTTTTCAAACTTCTTACAGGTGCTCCTTTTTTTCCACCCAAAAAAAAAAAAAAAAAGATTAATAACAGCCAACAGCTGAGCTTGGACTTAAAAGGGAAAATAGGAGATTGGCTTATAAGCTTGTATATATTTACAAACAAAAAGTCTGAACTGGATTTCACACTCTTGGAGAGAAGGTGAATCTTTCAAAAAGCTTTAACGTTCTGAGATGTAAGAAAATGCCCAATGCAGAGTGTCCGGGGGCGGCTGTAGGGGGTTGTTCTGCCTGCCAAACACAAAACGTTAAAGCACGCGTGCGTTGTAACCACGTTTTTGCAGGCTGGACGGAATAACAGTGCAATTCCTTTGTCAGGAAAAGGTTTAACAGCTGTGGTTTGATAATCGGCATCAGTCAGCTGCTGAATTGAACGTGCGTGCTCCCCAAAATGCGATCGGGAACAGCGGGTCGTTTGGGCGTTACGTGCCAAGCCCTGGCCCGCAGGACCCGCTGGTGATAAATCTGCTGGTTAGGGCTGTCGGGCGTTCCCGAACTGGAACGCGGCGTCAGGCCTTCCCCTTACTTTTGGGTTATATTTTTGAGATGGCACCGCAGAGCCAGCGGGGTTTTGTGGTCTGCTGGAGCCTTAGCGCCGCGCAGGCGTCCTGCGGCCGGTGGCCAAATGGGGCAGAGGCTGGTTACTGCCATTTCCTCAACACGCGGTGCAAGCGTTGGAGCTTTCGGATGATTAGGGTAGGCTTGTCCTGGCGGTAGACTGCCGAAGGCGTTTGCAGCTGAGGGAATGGTAAGGTTAAAGGCAGTTTTGGGGGGCAAATTACCTTCTCTGGTCACCACCGTGGTCTTGGAGAACCTGATGAAGTGAAGTAGTCGGGCTGGAATGTTCCGTTTTGGCCTTTCTTCTGAAAAACCTTCTGGGATCTTAATTTCAGGATAGAATGGGAAAGACACAATTACCAGACGTAATTAACAATGAGCATAAAATCTGTATATATTGAAACTTTACAGAAATACGGGGGTGGGCGGGGGGATGTCCGGCGCTGGTACGAAGTAGTCACTTTAACATTGAAACCTCTGCCTCATTGAATTCAGGGTTTAATGTACTTGAAGCTCTGCAGTTCCTTATACAGCTTTTTTTTTTATTTATACATAACTTTTTTTTGTATGCTACATTGAAAATGTCTTTGCCTTCCCCGAAGTTACTTTTTGTGCTCCCGCTGTCCAGCGACTCTGTGGCCAATGGGGGGGGATTTTTCAAAGCCGCCGTCTGGGACGCGTGCGCGTTCACGAGGGCCTGGGATGGGAGACGGCGACCTCGGAGGCCGTTTGCTGTCCGTTTGCTTTCCGTTCCCCATGAACTTTACCATACTGTTTATCTTTGTGTAGCAAAAACATTTGCACTTAGGATACACTCCTACGCTTTGGATGTGTTCACGATGTTCCGAGGAAATAAAGGAAAAAGAAAAAAAAGGGGGGAAAAAAAAAAGAAAAAAAAAAAAAAGGAAAAAAAAAAAAAAGCTGTTTCCTATTACGTTCTACTCCTGAGCGGGAAGCTCAGGTCCTTATTACCCCGCTGAGGGGCTTTCTCACTGCTCTGGAGAGAGGGGAGTCGTGAAGCTGAAACTCTCTGTGCTTTGCATGGAAGACTTCTGTAATTAATGTGAAATCCAAAAGGGAAAACGCGTATGAATTTGCCAAAGCCATTCACTCATTCGCTGTTTCTCGTGTGGTACCAACTGCCCGGGGGGGGGAGAAGCCGCTGCCTTTCCCAGCGCCGCCTCTTCCAGCTCCCGAGGACGGGGAGGCCGTGCCCGTGGTCCTCTCCTGGTGTCCCAGCGACGGGGCCCTTCCGAGCAGTTCTTACTGGATGGGGGGGGGGGGGGGGAAACCCAAGTTTCCTGCTCACTGGTCGAGCTGTGTCTCATTTCTGGTGTCGCTTTCCCACCAAACCGACGGGCGTTGCGGCGGAAAAGCCGGCGATAACTCGCTGTTGGGGAAGGGGTTTGTCCCGCGCGGGGTGCGCGTGCCGGGGGGTGCCGTGAGAAGCAAAGCCCGTTCGTTCCCACGCGAGTGATGTTGCACAGGACGGATACCTGCAGATTCCGTTTCCATTCCCATGTACTCTTTCTCTGTAAGGATGACCTTTGTAGAGTCGTTATTTCTGTAGACTTTATCTGTAACAAACTTTGTAGATTCTGTGAAATGTTATTTTAACGAAATCACTCGAGTCTTTAATAGCAAAGCATCAATATTCACTGAAGTCGATATCTTAAGAGTTTTTGGAAGTTGGCTAGAAGCTCTCGACACTAACGAAGTAGTGTTAAATTTCCCTGGCGATGTTCCACTGGGGCATTACTGTATTATGACTTGATGTTGCCGCATAGACTTTGAGATATACGATATTTTGGGGGTTTTGTCGTTCGGCCTATGTTCTCTTGCATAGTGTGAAACCTGTAAAGCTTGGTTAACCTGTATATAGGTAGCTTACTGTCAACTAGTTATAGCGTATCTAGGATTGCCTGTAATATTTTAGCTTCTTACTGAATGTGTGTGATGGTAGGAACATATAATTTTTGTACATTATCTTTACTGAGATGTTGCCTTTTTTTATTTTACAAATACTTTGGAATCCAGATGTGTTTTTTGCTTCCGTGAGGATTAATTTGGAAAGGTTTTTAATGACATTCCACCGATTTGAACTTTTGCTTGAGGTTGACTTCAATAAATCGTTCTGAATGTTCCAACGACAAAACGTTTCGCCCTCCCTCTCGCCGGCCGAGCCGGGGGGGATGCCCGCTCCCGGGGGAGCCGGGCCGTGGTCGGGGATGAGGGGGCTCCGTGCTCCCGGGGAAGCCGGGAGGAGGCCGGGGGGTGAGGGGGCTCCCTGCCCCCGGCCCTTCCCCGCTCCCGGGGCCGGGCCTCCCCGCTGCCGGGGCCTCCCCAGGCCTCCCCGCT